>CACVKI010137675.1:0-24473 GCA_902732785.1 Trichogramma evanescens | reverse complement strand
ACAATGATAAGTGGCACAATGGGATGATTATTAATTAGTTAGGGAAAGTTTGAATGTCCTAAAATGGGATATAAAGATGGGCAGAAACATCAAATAATCGATTTGCCGAGAAAAATGAATTTCGTTAAAAAGTTATATATTGGATTTATTCAGAAAATCGAATGTATCTTTTGAGTCAATTTGAATTTCGAATTTCCGAGTGAAGCATCAAAAAGAAGAGAAAATTTCCTATAAAACAAGGAAATAAAAAAAAAATTAATATTTTGAAAATTTAAGGTATAT
The DNA here is from genome assembly GCA_902732785.1 of Trichogramma evanescens. Classification (NCBI taxonomy): domain Eukaryota; kingdom Metazoa; phylum Arthropoda; class Insecta; order Hymenoptera; family Trichogrammatidae; genus Trichogramma; species Trichogramma evanescens. Next base: position 24,191 of record CACVKI010137675.1, on the reverse strand, counting down.
ATAAGCCCTTAACAGAGTATAATCGGTGACGTGGGTGATAGAAGACTTTTTTTTCCTGAGGTGAACGTTACACGAGCGATGAAAGTCATCTCATCCGCTCGAGAATGAAAACTTCGCTACTCCAAAGTATTACATTTGAAAATGGAGTTGATCTCTCGAATCGCTTTTCAACCCATTTTAATTATTTCATTCCTAGATATAGTGAGTGCGGTGGCACGTGCCTTTATACGTATAAATTTCGAGCTACCATTTTAATTGGAAAATTTAAATTTCCACCTGTCTGATCTATATCCACTCTATTCATATGCTAAGTTTCTTTTTTTCAAAGAATTGCATTAGCATGCGATGTGTAAGAATAAAAAGCTTTAGGATTATTTTTAGACGCTTTTTTTATATTTTTGTTATAATTATGCTCCAGTTTTGTGTTAATACAAATATTGTTGACGAAACCGAAAAATTTAAATACCTTCAATTTTCTTTTCATTATTTCTTGACATTTATGAAATAGTGGTGCTAACTTGAAAGTACATATGGATGGACAACACAATTTTTGAAAAAATCAAAAATTGTATTATTAACTCGGAAGCTCAGGTTTTGCATTTTTTCATAATTTTCTAAGTCTCGAATGTTAAAACAGAAAAGTCCGATGAAAAATATGATGATAATGTTTAGTAATCACCAGCTTTTAGAGAAAATATTTTTATTCAAGGTAATTTCTTCATATAAACTGTTACTACAACAACACTAATCTTGTGGTACACTACAACTAAATTCCCACATTAATAGGAGCTTTGTTAAATTGTTTCGGGTTATTTGTTTGTAAATTTTTGAATTGCAAATTTTTCGACTATATTGTTTAAGACATGTCAGATTCATTTATTGATTTACAAAAATATGTAGCTTTAATACACACGTTCGGCAAAATAAAATCGTCTCGATTCATATAATACATAATTTAAACACGTCATACATAATCACAAGCCATTCAAAATTTATGCTCGTACGTAAAATATAAATTAAACTATATTATCCGGAATATATCATAAATAATATTTATTACAATACACAATTAATTCGTGCGAGAAAAGAAGGCGTCGTATTTAATTTTTTATAAAGCTCGAAAAAGCTTGTCATTCGTCGGAGGCGTTGAGATGCTCGAGCAGCTCGACGGCGAGCTGCGGATTGGTGCGCTTCAGGTGCTTGTAGTCCTCGGTGGTTAGCACGCCTCGCTTGAACTCGCGACTGATGAAGCGCAAGATGGTCTCCTTGAATTCGTCGCAGCAGCAGCGATCGGCCAGGCTCAATATGTCGAAGCTGTTCTCGGCGCAGAGCTGGTCGCAGATGTAGGTCTCGCAGAGCCGCTTGAGATCGTGGACGCAGTACTCCTCGGCGTCGATCAGCAGATCGCTGGCCGTCTTCAGGCTGTCGAACTCGTCGAGCTCGTTCTCGTACATGAACTTCTTCATGATCTCGAAGCTCGAGGGCTTGAGGTCGTAGATCTCGTGCTGCTTCGCGTTGGGCTCGTCTTTGAATATCGTGTGGAACTTGGAGCTCCAGGCTGCCAGCACAACCTTGTGCGCCTTGAAGACCTGGCCTTCGATGAGGAGCTCGACGTCGCTGAAGTTGTTGTTCTTGCCGATATCACCGAGGCCCTTGTAGATGCGGGACGAGTTCATGAGCTCGCGCGTGGCCTGCTGCTTGAAGGCCTCGCGCAGCTCGCACAAGTGCACGTGCACCTGGGACTTCTGCTCGGCCAGTTTGACCTCGCAGCGCAGCGTGAGTGCTCCGTCCGCCAAAATTTCTCGCATGTTGCGCGGCAACTCCATCTGCGTGTAGTTCTGCATGCCCACGACGAAGTAGCAGTACCGCTCGCCGACCTCCTTGTTGCGAGCGTCGACGAAGCAGAGTCGCGCCTCCGCGTCGTAAATCGGGCCGTCCTGCACGTCGGCGCGCAGCACCTTGGCGCCGAGCACCCAGCCGCTCGGGCTCTCCAGCTGCTTGTAGCTGAGCGACACTTGTAGCTTGATCATGGCCTGGTTCACGTTGCCGCTGTCCATCGGCTCGGTCGGGAATATCGGCGAGACGAGGTTGCCGGTGCGGCCCAGCACGTTGGCGATCATGGTGAAGTGCTCGATCTTCCAATCGAGCACGTACGTCGTCACCGGGGTCCTCGTCACGTAGAAGCACTTGTCATAATTTTTGCCTTTTGGCTCGTCTACTTTGACTTCTTCGGACAAAGGTTCTGGTAACTTATCGACGTTGTCCATTGTTTCTTACTAGAACCAGCAGATGATATTCACTTTTTTTCCTCTTATTCGCGCGCTTTTTCAGTGCCGAACTTTTAGCGTTCTTAGGTGTCGACTCCTAACTCGTTGTACGATGCTCTGAGGCTACTGAATTTCGAGGGAGAGCTTACGCTTCTATATTTGCTCGAGTCAGTACGTATTGTATAGAATGTAAACAAACTTACGCATTGACTCGATTCAAAGTAACGGATGACGGTTTCATAAATAATACAAAATTTGTAACAGGATTTTACACTAGAAGGAGCTGTGAACATTTTCGCGCGATATATTTGAATTATTGAAGAAATTGAAAAATAGATGTGAGCTGTTCAAATAGATAAAGGATTATTTTAAATTCATTTTCACATTTTTTGAAATTTTTTAGTTAGTATTCAATTTAAGGTATTAAATTGTAGTGTTGTTGCCTTTAAAATAGCAACAAAAACAAAATTTGGCACAATACTTTTATCAAGAAAAACCCTTGTCCAATGCTGCAAAACAGGCAGTAAATTTATAATCAGCAACCCAAAAAATATAAAGATATACTTGTGCTATCGTCGCCAGGAGGCGGCACTTCTTTTTAGATGTGTCTGTGTAATTAGTGAACATATCACGAGGTTTGAGTGCTTCATTCGGCCTCGGAAGGTATGCGTTTTCAATTAAGTTAATTGCAATTCCATCGACCCGAGGTTGACATGCCGCGCACTTTGAGCTGCGTTGCTGCTACTGCTGGTGCTGCTGTCCAACGATGCAAAATTACAATGGCATGCGCGCTATACATGACGCGTCTCCCAGCGGAAATTGAAAAGACTCGGGTGTTAAGATCATCATCTTCATCGTCGTCGATGAGAAATCACCGTTCGCCTCGCATTTGACAAGCTCTCGAAAGCGAGACAAGAAGTTATACTAGCGGCGCCGATGCACGAGCGGACGGACGAGGGGACGGACGGTGTACATTGCCACGAGATAACGTGTCGGTCCAAAAAGAAAATAGGGAGCGTGACGGACAACGTCGATGAAGCAGGACGACGCCTATAATATATATATAGCGTACGGCGGCTAGAGGCTCGAGATCTAGTTACGGTAACGGATCGACGGATAGCCAAAGGGAGACAGAGACGGAGGATTTGCCCCCCTTTCCTCCTTCCCTTGTCAGTCGTCGTCGTCGTCGTCGTCGTCAAGCGTCTCAAGCTTGAGAAACGGACAATAGGCTTTCCCACGTATAGTTGTTTGCCTATATAGCTTTCACGCTTTCCCAAAGTTCCGGAGAATGTTATCGAAAATTTTGCGATGGCATTGATTTATCCGCGCGTCAAGGGATTTAAGAGTGCCATCGCTGGGAATTTGAAGAAATTCCCAATTTAAAGAAATCAAAATACTCGAATCACGCAGAATTAAATTGAGCTCTCGAATATGGTTCTCATTTGTCTTAGGTGATTTAAAATTGAAAAAAAGTTGCAAATTTTATAGAATCGCCGGCAGAGAGCTGAAAGTACAGGCCATGCACTTACGCGCAATTCGGCGTCTTATACAAGGAGATTGTGCGAGCCAGCTCAAAAGTCAGGACGCAAAATTCTTGAGAGAAGTCGAAGAAAGGCGAGATAGATAGATACATGCTCCTGTGTGCGCGTGTGTGAAACACGGGGCAAAATTGCTGAGAGCTTGGCGCGAACTTGGTCGGTGGCGGTGGTGCTGCTGCTCGCCCGTCGTGTCGATTTCTTTCCAGTCCGTCGACGATGACGAAGCTTCGTATGATATATATAATACGCGTAGAGGAGTAAAGAAGCTCCTCCGATCTATATGTAATGCAGTATTGCGAGAGAGAGAGAGAGAGCAGCACACATACATCGATGGAGCGAGAGCAAAATTTCTCCAACATATCCACGCGCGCGCGGAGAATTTGGTGGATGAAAAGTTTGAAATTTATTTGACCCTTGGTGCGTGAAGTTGTGTTCTCTGTGCTGCTGCTGCTGCTGCTATACGCGAGCTGCTCCTTCGTTCCTTGCCATTCGATGTTATAACCTTTTGCGTCGTGCGCGATGAAATAACACCATAATTTCCATTGCTGTATATATAGCGCTCCGAAATAGCAAATTGCCGAGTGTACATTCTACTCCTCTCCAGGAAGTGTGTAATGATGGATTATACTTTGATACCAAGGATTATTATTGATTTTAGTTAGCTATCTCTTTTGGGGGGCTTTAGGGAACAAACGCGTGTTTCGTACGTGATTTATGCACGCCCGAGATTATTTCCGAGGTGAATCATATCTCCGATGTTTCGGAACACATTTCGAGCTCACAGCTGCAGAGGCCTGTCACGAAAAGTGCGTCCGATAATTTGGACTCGCAGTTGTCTAGCAGCTCAGCGATCGCGTCACGTATACAAGGTGCAACGCGGTTCGCGCGCGAACGAAGAGTTGGGCTGCAGTCGGATACGCGGAGAGTGGTGCAAGTGAGCGCTCGAAAGGGTCGTCTCGAGCTTATAATATGCCGAGGCGATAGAGCGAGAAAGAGACAGCGAGTCGCGCTCGCCAGGCGCATTCATCATGTCGGTTTAATTACAAAGATCATCGTGCAGCAGGCTTTGCTATGTATGTATATAACGTACACCGGAATATAGGCTCTCTCTCTCTCTCTCTCTGGCTCGGTGCTCGAAGCAGCAGTCCCCACCTTATCCATAGCAGCGACTCAGTCAACAAGGCGGCCGCGCGGCGCTATAACTGTATACGCACAGAGACTACGAGAGCGCATGGATTATTGGCACATGCGCGGAAGGTACGCCGCGAGCAGCCGGCATCGGATACGAAGAGAGCGAGAGAGAGAGAGAGCAAAAGAGAGAAAGAGAGAAAGAGAAGGAGCGGTGACCGCGCGTGCTGGCGGTGCTACTGCTACTGCTGGTGTTGGCTGCTGCCTCGACGTCCGTCAGTTACGACGTGTTTCTCGAGCGAGAAGGGACGCGCAAAAAAGCTCCGTGGCTCGCGCGCACGCGGTCTCTCTCTCTCGCCGTTGACATCGCCTCTGTGCTGCATTGCATCTATGATATTTGGTATAGGTATGCGTATGCGTTTATGCCATTAACTCAACTCGTTATAAAGCGATCCTCTCGACAGCGAGGCTCAATCCGTTCGATATATATCTTAATTGCCGGCTATTAGTGAAAATTCGTGGGTGTCGAAAGTGCGTTGGGAATCGAGTGTGCGCGTGACACACGTGTGCTGCAGTGCGCGCGCTAAAGCGAATAAATAAAACGTGCGAGATATATTATCATTATATGAGTGGGTGACGGACTACGTCGGTCCAGCTGCTTTCGTTTATAAACTATTCGCGCGGCCAACTTCGGGGGACCGGAAAGCTCGCTGTACTACGGTATAGCAACAGCATAGATATACACTTAGCCTCGCGAGCAAACTTTCAAAAAGCTCCTGCTCGAAACCCGTTAGCGGTGCGAGGCTGCTGCTGCACACACTCACTGCACTGCTCTGCTCTGCTCGCTCTGCGAAACATGTTAATGCAAGTACGTATACCACGTGTATATATATACATTAAAAGTTCACCCGAGAGTGCATCAAGCTCTCGTGTGCGCGAGGAGCACCGGATTTACTACGACTTTGTGGGTAACGACGAGCAGAGAGAAATAGAGATAGACGCGAGAGTCTTCTGCACCTTGGCGTTTGCGTCACTTGTTTATATTTATGTTTTGCAGCTCTTCGTGTACGAGACGCTTCGCAATTTGTCGGCTGCTGCACTTTTATTGATACCGACGTCGATACTACACAACTTTTAGTTATTTTATACAGATCGATCGATCCTCTACTCCTAGCTGTTACTTCTCCGGATCAAACGTCACTCGAGATTACGAGTTTGTTTTTTTTTCCTTCGATTCACGGTTTCACGCGCGCGCAATACTCTTACGTGCGACACGCGTTAGAAGATACCCAACTTTCAGACATTCCTCTAATGAGAAATCGACTAGCGTTTGAATAAATACATGTTAAAACAGCTGACTAATCACATAAGTGAGCGTAGCAATTTGCATATGGCTATATGCTATACACACGGCACATACTCGGTCGTATAGATATATCGATTCTGCAGCCCTCTCGACTAGTCAAACAATACCGAAAGTGGAATGGCTAGTTTTCTGCCTAGAAATGATGAGCGCGCCTCACAATTCTCGAGCTAGCCGCTGTTGCTTCGTTGCTCACGTAAGATTTGATTGTTCTTTCCTTGGCATAATAATAAAACACGAACGTGAGTGTGTGTTCTGTGGCTAGCTAGCTCACACTAGAATATAATACGCAACTGGGTTTCATCTGAAACGAGTGTTTCTTTTCTTTCTTCTTTTTTTTTTCCGAAAAAAAATGTCCACCGAAATTTGTTTTGTCGCGAGATGTAATCAAATAAAATGAGCTCGCATCTTGAGTGTGGGTCGACCCAGGAGAGAATTTTGATCAACTTTCCAACTACTTGCTGCCGTCAAAGAAATGTTATAATATTTTCGGTTTAAGATTGCCGCCTCGCAGAACTCACCGGAAACTTCATCAAAAGACCCCCAGCGTCTTTATCACTCTCTTTTTGCTAAAAAGACTTATTTAAGCTCCTGCGCCGCTACTATGTTTATACGCCAAAAGCACTATGTTTATAAACTCGGCAAGAAAACCAGCTCGTTTAATCAAGCTCTCCGTTTGCAGATTAAGAGAAGTAAAAAAAAACTAGAGAAAAAAAAAGCAAGTCCGCGCAGCGAACAAATCAAAACTCTTTTTCTTTGCAATTTTAAACGGTTCACCGAGTTTTCGAGGTAAAACAAGGAACATTAAGCCAGCGCAAAAGTCTTTGGACGCGAAAAACGCGATAATATCATTTTGTCGTGGAATCATGACTCTATAAAGATGCAAAGTTGTTGTCTTCGTCTTCGTCTACTTGAACCGCGCGGTGACCTTCGCGTCTCGCTTTTGACGTATACATTATTAAATACAGGCTTTAGCTTATACGATTTTGTGAAAAGTCGCCGGCCGTGTATATATACACACTCACACGGGCACTTTTACTTTCGAAAAGTCTATCGCTGTGTACTCCAGTGCTGCGGCGGCGGTGCGAGAAACTTAATGATGAATTATTAGCAGTGATTCGTGTGCCCCGAGTATAGTCTCGGCTTTATTGACGTTCACTTTTTCTCCAACTTCGTACAACACTTAATCGCGTATATATATATAGAAAGAGAAGTATATAGCTCGGGCGCGTTGATGCCCAAGGCACAAAACAGCGGTATATACGCCGAAGCAGCTCGCTCGCAGTTATAGTTTTTTTTTCCTTCTGTTCTATATATACAGGAGTGTTTTTTCCGCCCGTGTCGTGCCCGTTAGCCAAGCTTACCTTCTTTGGTTCTGCGTGTATGTATCTTTGAGATTGTTCGCGTACATAATACGGCGTTTACGCGCTGCATACGCTGAATGTGGCATTCATGCGCGCGTGTGTTTTTTTTTCCACAGCCGCGCCAAGTGTGCGTGTATCTCTCTCTCCTCCTCGTATAGCAGCAGCAGCAACAGCACGTGAAACAAATTCTTCCGAGATTATACGCTGGTTTTCCAGATTTTTAACGAAGTTTGTATAGCTTCGAGAGTTCTCTCTTTCTCTTTTGTATACAAGTCGCGCGCATTTAAAAAACTGTTAGCTCATATGTATAGGTAACCACGCGTGCACATACACAGACGCACATAATATTTCAATTCGAGATGACAGTGCGTGTATATGAGTTCGTGTGTAGGTACATATAATATACGAGTACCTTTGAATGGAGAGCATCGTGTCGAGCTGTTCATGTATGGGCGCCATGCATTTGTATATAAATTCTGCGTTTCAAGATAAATGAAGAGCTGACGATAAAGCCACATGTAACTATGCTAATACTGCGCTACATATACAAGTATATCACACACACGTACTCAGGTAGCGGTGCGCACCTATACGTAACGAGGCAAGAGAGACGTTTTGCACCAGAGCATTCACAAATACATATAACGAAGGCGGGTGTGAAAAAAGTCCCATTATTTATGATGCGGATCGTGACTCCATACGAATAACGCGTACGTGTGTACCTGTGCGTGTGTGTGCATATTACGTTGGGACTCGCGCTTAGCTTCGCGCATATAACGTAAAGTCTCCAGGACAAGCGAGTATCTACAACACACTAGTCTAATGCGCGCGCGAGAGAGAAAGAGAGCTAGCTCGCACGCGGAGGCGCCGCTTACTAAACATTTTATGGGAAAAGTTCGCTTCGATTCCCAGCCGGTAAATACTACCACACGGAGAGCAGCAGCGACTCTTTTTTTCCTCCTCCTTTTTTCTTTCCATCTTCTTTTTTTCTTCTTTCTTCACTTGGAGCTCGTCGTCGTCGCCGCTGCTGCTGCACGAGTATAAAGTGTGTACACCGGTGTGTGCTCTCTTTTTCTCTCTCTCTCTCTCTCTCTCTCTCTCTCTCTCTCTCTTGCTCGACGCTCTCTCGCGTGTACTGCAATACTAGCGAAAATGCTGCAAAAACGTGATCTCGAATCAACGCGTTTCACATACACACGGAGCGCGGCGAGCACAGCACACATTCACGAGCACGAGCGCAACTGCAACTTCTTGGGCGAACTTTGATCGCTGTGCAGTGTGCAATGTGGAGCTAGCTAGAGCAGCAGCAGGCGAGCAAGCAAGCAAGATAAAAAAGAACAACACAACGGCCCGGTAACTATACGCTCGACGCTGCCGCTGCTGCTGGGCTTGTGCATGGCTAGCAGGGCGATGCACGTGCGCGCGCGAAACTGCAGCACTGAAAAATAAACAAGTACACACACACACACACACACACACACACATTCGCGTACAGTGGTAGATAGCTCGTCTGGCGTGGCACACTATGCGGGCTTTTGTGTGAGTTTTGTTGCTGCCGCTGCTGCTGTGCGCTTAATGCCGGAAATTAAAAGACACATTCGCAGGATCGCGCGCGATCAACTTTCTCGCGTTTATACAGTACACACACACTGTATACCGACCATGAGTAAATACACACGTGTAATTGGGCGCGTGCATACAAAAACACACACACGGACACGTATACGGTATGACAGTCGGAGAAAGGGACGAGCGAGCGAGAGAAAAAAACTACGGTAACAACAGCAGCACTAGCAGCAGCGGTCGAGGGAAAGAGCGATAATGCACGATTGTAGTGCAGTGGTGCAGTGGACGAGTACACAGAAGCCATGCTGCACTTTTTGTTGGCCTGCGTGCGCTGCTCCGAGAGAGAGAGAGAGACCACGCGAATCGTATGTCACCTCTTCCTGTCTCCTGTTTCTCACCTGCGCGAGACTCGCCGCAGCTCTATTCGTGTGCTATGCGTGTGTGTTTATATGCATTATCTGCGCTCGTATAAATGTATGCATGTATGCGCTCTTTGCGCTCGGCTATATATACCAGAATTGTATCATCGCCATTGCGCATCAAGTACCTTCTTCCTTTTACGTATCGGGTATCGAGAATGGTATATGGCTCTCTAAGGTCGCTCGGCAATTAATGTCGACTCGACGTACCAACAGCGTGTATATAAATGCATGTATATTATATATGTACGCGACAGCTCGGCCCCGATCTGTACTTACGACTCCATTAAGGATAACCTTCGGGCGCTTGCATACGATACGATATACGTGTATAAAAGAATGACCAAGTATAGTTGTGTTACATGTAGGAACGAAACAACAAGCGACTGCTGCTGCTACTGCTGCTGTTGAAAACAAGACAAGGCTTATAAGTTAGCCGGAGCGATTCCGATCGATTAGCTAGACAATCAACTCGGCGACACAAGGTATATAAACGCTCTCATTATGTACTTGGCCGCGAAACCACTGAAAACCATCTAGGGTAACCGAGCCGGTGAATGACCGTTTTTTTAAATTGTGTCATTACGACAAAACGTTTGTGTGCGGGTGCCGTTCAATTTTTCAGTCAACGGCGCATCTCATTTTCCAAGTCGAATTGTCATACATAACGAGGAAAAGGTATATAATTACGTATATCGCACATCCAAAAGTGGTTGCACGTTCGCTATGGTTGCAACTTCGGTCGATCACTTGCTAGCGTAAGGTGCATCATAGCCTACATATATTCTGCGCGCCACCTCAACTATGCATCGCTCGCTCGCTCTCTCTCTCTCTCTCTCGGCGCGCTGTATATAATAGCATCTACAAAGCAGCAGCAGCAGATTCAAGCTGTTTCTGCGGTTTTAGCTGAAAAACCGCACTATGTACTCTTGTGTAACCTAAGCTGCATGTAGCTTCCGCTTTTTCTCACGTCTCTCTACATCAGCAACTCTTCTCTCTCTCACTCACTCCATTGCTCTCTGCCTTTATCTCTCTCTCGCTCTTCTTATATACACTCGGTGCACCGAGAGAGAGAGAGAGAGAGCGGGAAGAAGAGTACTGGTAGCCAAAAGGGAATATACACAAGAGAGGCAAAGAGGCGTACTCTACATGGAGCCGCGTGCGCTCCTTACCTCATACACAAGCCTATACACACACATACACACACTTTTTTCGTGGCAAATAGCGGCAGGGGAGCTTTTGTCGGCATTACCCGTGTAAACGCGTTTGTATGTGTGTGTGCGAGTGTGTGTGCTGCGCGAGTTTATGTGCAAGTTCACGTAGCAAACGACTACGCCAAGACGACTGACAAATTGTAAATTCTCATTAGACTGCAGGGAGACGCGTACGCCCAAGAGAGAAAGACGCAGCGGTATAGCAGCGGCAGTAGCAGCAGAGCCGGTAATAGTGATGTCGCGCGCGCTACGCTAGCCTCCCGGACTCAACTCATTAGGCCTAAGTTTCTGAGATTTCACCAAGTTCTCGCTTTCTGACTTTGCAGCAGCTCCCCCCTCGTGCGCGTGCGGAACGTCTTGTCAGTGTATATAAGAAGCTACGAATTAATGGACAGACGTCGTCTCTCTTGGTTTTAGCTTAGCTAAAACGTGCCCTGGCAGCGGCACCTCCTATATTCTTTTCACTCGCGCGAATTCTCTACATTATACTCGCCTCGAGCAAAATATGTGTATGTGGTATATACCGCGTTTTAAGAAATTGATCTTTTTCGCGGCACGTTTCTTTGCTCGTGCGAGTCGTGACGCAATTCTGTTTACTCGCGCTTCGAATTTTTTTTTATTTTGTTCTCGAAAAACTTTTATTTCGCGACCATATTACGATGGAAAACTTTTTTTTGTCCTCGCACATAATGGCTTCGAAATAAATCGATTCTCCTACCCATGATACAACTATAAAAGACTTTAAATTATTCCTTGTTCAAGTAATATGAAATTTTTATCGGATTCCATATCGCGTGTCTATCGATTCGATAAAAAGGACCTTTTATTATATACTGATATCCTTTGGTCTCGCAGAGAGCACATGATAAATGCTTGATGAAAGGCAAAGTAGTCCATTCAATTTTCATGATATTCGGCCGAGCGCTTGTGCAAAAATTAAGGTCGATAAGCTTCGACTCCCGGTCGTTCGTCGTCGTATGCAGCGTGCTGCTCCGCATCGCAGCAGCAGCATAGAAATTGAATCGAGGAAGGGCAATGTAGCGACGAATGAGTACAAGCTCATGGTCGCACCACCGCACACTTGGACTAGAAAATGGGGGGAAAAAAATAAAAATAAATGGTTGGTGATGCTTTCAAGCCGTGTAGCGCGCGTGTATCGGACATCGAATCGCATCTTTTTCATGCGCGAGCTTTTTCCTTTCAAACGAATTTTATGCAAATATTTAAGCATGCTCGGCAACTCCCGCGCGCCCCTGTATATTAACGCGAGCATGTATACATTCGAGTAGGAAGTGGATGTATGCGTGTTATGAAACTTAATCTCATCAAAAGTTGCTGAATAAGAAGAAAAAACTTGGTAATACGCTACACGGCCTTGACGAGTATGTCGCATTTAAAAAGCCTGGAGTATGAGATAATTACCATTTAATTATATGCTTCGTCGTGTATTACCTCTTCTTAAACACGTGATTTTCCAATATTTTTTCTTTTACATATATCTTTGTCGCTGCGCATTTAGTAAATGACAACGAATAATTTGATGCATACTTATAAAATAAATACTTTTTCGTTAACTTTTTGATGAAGTTTAGTAAAAAAACTCGTGTCTTTCAAATTTTATAACAGTACAATATTTTTTTTCGATCTTTCAATTTATAATGCAATATATTTATTTTTGACCGAAAAGATACTTAAAAAACAAACTTAATGAACGAGGTAAGCTGATTACGCTCACTTTTATTGAAAATGCTATGAGACGCGGGAGTTTTTTTCACAAGTATTAGCTTTCACAATCATTAGAAATTTATCAAGCCCAGTAATACTTCTTTTCGAGTCCTGAAAAATTCAAAGCCGCATACTCTTTGAAAGCGAAGCATCGACGTATAAGAGAGCTGAAAAAAGAAGAGGAGCCACGCGCACGCTCAAAAAAAAAAAAAAAAAAAGAAAAGAGAAGAGGAAAAAAAGTATTTGGATGCAGCGCAGTCTGCAATCGACCGGTGATGTAAATCGACCCAAATTCCACTTGCCACGTGTGTTTGTATATATATACGTAGATAATACACGAGAGTATACGGAGTGAGTCGCGCCGCTACGACATCTGCCGCTTATAGTCGTCACGCGAAAAGCTTGACTCAAGATAACACATAGCACGAGCGCCCGGAATAAGAGATACATTTCCCCCCCTACTGAAGTTATTTTTCTTCTGGAGCGTGTGAATCTCGGGCTCGGATTTGTAGACGTGAATCCTCTCTTTGTTATGAAATCTTTCAGAAGTAAACACATAAATATTTATTAAAAACGAAACTCTATACGAAAAAAAATATTATTCACGTGTCAAAAAAAAGTGTGAAAAATAAATGCATCATATTTGTGCTCAGTACATGAACAACCTCGGGCACGTTTCTGTGATTGACAGTGTTCAATAAAAAAAACTCATAAACGATTATGTTGTTGAATTCTTATCTCTTACACTGCCACAACCGCGAAGCAAAATGCTAACTTACAATTTTTACCGACTGTGAAATAAAACTATCGACTTGTATAATTATAAACTTCAATGAATAAATTACTCTTATCTCGATTTTCTAATATTATATTTACAGAGATGATCAATGCTCTTTTGTGAAGATAATAATTTTAAAATTAAATTTTTCAATAATCTGTAATTTGGATCAAATTCAATATCAAACGATTGCATTTTAAATTTGAATTAATCGAAGAAAATTAAAATCGACTTCATTCACTGCTCGAAGTACTTGAGAGACCAATTTCAATTAAAACGTAAGCTTTATTAATCTCAAAATTGTGCCGAAATCTGTTAATCGATTTTCAATTGGCAAAACTTTTCATTTAACTTGTACCGAGCTTGATGTTTCTGACAAGTCGACTAAATGATATAATGAAAAAAACCAGTTCTATTTATTGGTGTCAAGAGCTTAGATTATGCTTCCGAACAACTGCAGCCTTCATAACAAGCCTCATTTACATGTCTGAGAATTCCCCGAAGTAATTTGATATTCGACAAAAAAATAATTATAATAAAGCTGCTAAAAAGTTGCGCCAATTAAGCGTTAATATTTCATTGAGTTTAATGCAAGTCAAAATGCACAACATTATTATTTAGTACCCATTTGCATGCACCTATTCATCTAGAATTTTACTTCTGATGCTATATTTTGCTGCCAAGTATATGCGCACAATGAAATAACGAAACTTTTTTTACATTGTTTGTTTCAGGAAGCAGCAGTAGCGGCAGCAACGACGGACTCGGAGGGATGCTAAACGAAGTCGAGCTTGCCCCGCTGGCGAGATTGAGGCTATAGCAGAGTGGTAGACCAGTTTGCAAAACATTATGCTGCTCTGAAAACATATTTATACTTTGCCCTTTCAAACACCGGAGTGTGTGTGCGCGCGTGTGTGTACAAGTGCGCATGCACGTAGAGTAGCAGTTGCTTGGGATTTAGAGCAGTTTTAGTGAAAAAAAGAAGAAAGAAAGAAGAAGGAAAGAGAGAAAAAAAGCAGAATCTCAACATGTACAAGCTGTTGAGGCGCGGCTCGGGCCGTATGCTCGTGCTCTGCGCGGTCTTGCTGTCGGTGCTGCTCTGCCTCTATTACGTTAGCCAGACGCAGACGCCCAACGGAGCCGCGAATGCTCCCGCTTCGGCGGCCGCCGCGGCTCTCTTGGCGGACGCGGGCCTCGACAGGGTGTTCACCTCGGCTCAGCCGGAGTACAACGAGGCCGCGGACGCTCAAGTATCCAGCGATACCTGTCCGCTCATCACGCCGAGAGAGGCCGACATCGACGTCCAGGCGGAGTACGACAAATTCGAGTTTCAGGTAAGGATCGTTTACGAACTCTTTTTCATTTTCGTCAAAATTGATGATTATTTTCGAGGCTGTCAGGCGCGTATCGTGTAGACGGCAATTACTCGGGCACCGAATCAGCTGCGCGAAGCGAGAAAGAGCTGGTAATAAGCATTTCATCTTATTAAAAGGTACTAAATAATCACGCAAATTGAAACATCCAGAAGTGCTGAGGCGACATTTACTTCCACTTAAATGGCTTACTTCCCGAAAGCTCCCGACGGCCCCCCTCCCCACTTGCGTCTTATACAGCTTGCGTACGCGGAACGGATAATTTATCTTCTTCAAATGCAATTTCTCTCTTTTAACTTTTCGATCTTTAAATGAGCTTGCTTTTTCGCCGCGAATCTAAATTAAGCTGGATCAAATTTGTTGCGGCAGTCATTTATTGCGCGCGAAAATTCACGAAATTCTAATTACCGAAACAGAGGGGGAGTCAGTATACAGCCGAGGCAGCTCGCAATGTTTTCGTTTGCCATTATAGCTCGTCGAAGCAGTATTTAATGCCCAAAGTATCGATATATAACTGCGGTGGTGGCGCGCGCGAGCCTCTTATAATAATAAATTTGAATTTGGGTTTAATATCGTATACACATGCGGCCACACAGAAACAATGATTAGTCTTAGTCGATTTAAGACTGCACTTCCATGAATGCAGCCATAAAGGCGAAATTGCCTGGCGCGCGCGCGCGCGTGGACAGTCGAGCTAGGTCCATAAAGCGATTTAAAGTCACTAGCATAAATCTCGCTTTAGCACTGCCGGCATCATGCACAAGCTATGTATGCGCTAGATAAGTCTTCTAATCGCTGTGTGGGGCTTAATGCGTTTTGCTTCATATAGCCAAACTAACGATAAAATTTCCAGAAGTATGAACGGATATCTTGTCGAAAAAATTAAGAAACATTTCATCTACAAAGTTCGCGCGCGCAAGAAGTAACTATCAAATTATCCATCATCGTGTTGGTCTTTGAAAAAGCAGCGCAACTTTTGCCTAGCTTGAGCCTGGCCTCTTCGAGATGTGCATTGTGTGCTCTCTCTCTCGAGCTTTTTTTCTCACGCAGGCGTGCGTGCGGTGGATTATTCCGCTTCGTCGACACGATCAAAGGCCGCTGCGATGTTCGGAGCTGATCTCTGGGTGCAGACAGCGCTTGCGCTGACGGACAGCAGCAGCGGCAGCGAGGGGTGCACAGCACGCTTTTCTTCCTCAATCTACGTTGACGTCAGTTGCGAGCCAACTTTTTTGCGCTGCTTTCTTATCCGACTGTTCGAGCCCCTGCTGCTCGGTGCGGTAGTGTCGGCGGTGGTGGCAGCGGCTTCTTCTTATCGCCTGATTCTTCGCTATCTGCCTACAGCTTTCCCTTTGTTCGCGCCGCGCGCTGCATCTTTCATTTTTTACTCTCGCAAGTTTTATTATTTCTTACTTAGTCTGGGTTGCTGTTACTGCTGCTGATTCTACTGCTATGTACCGGGGCCACGCCACAAGACGCCCGGTAGTAGCAGTAGTAGTAGTTGCTCCTTGCGTTTTTTCTTCAGTTACGGCTTTTCTTAGTCGTCTTTTTACTTTTTTTTATCTCTTTTTGTGCTCGCTGAATCTGAAAACGGCGAGAAATCCTGAGGAGAGTTCCCCAGAGTTGCGCGCGCGCGCGTGCGCGAGCTTGCACAAGGCAGTAATATAAGAATCTTAATTTAGACGAGATGTTGAAATGAGAAAATTCCTCGGAGCTTAGTTGACCTAATTATTACAGCGGAGCGATCTTCAAATTCATCAGCTTCTCTGCAGGACCCTCTCCACATATTAAAATGCTTACTCTAGTGAAATTGTGAACGTAAAATTATATCTATTCAAATCTCAAAAATTGAATAGCTCTTATTCAAATTCAAGTTGTTTTAGAAACGTCAGATAATGATAATGCATTCTAATTACGATTGAATTTTTGAAAAATATTTTTACTCAATTTTTTTGAAGTTCATTCGTCATTGGAAACTAGCCGGACAAAACAGTAAACAAATTTAGGGTAATAAAATATAACATTCTCGAAAACTATAAAACTCGGAATTTAAGCTCCATACTTAAGGCAAAATAGAGTACACATTCTTCTGAAAAAAATAACATTCAAATTTTATAAGTTCCAATTGATTTGACTTATACAGTTAGTTCTACTTTGCCACTTGCAGATTTATAGATAAAATTAATCGCCATCTATTGGTAGAGGCTAAAATTAGTATTATCGTATCCAAAGTGGTTAAGAACTGGTCTAAATGGTTTAGACAATGAAATTGCCATATTCACATCTTTAAAAACAACTCAAAAAGTGGAAACAATTAAAGATCTTTAGGAAAAATGAAAATACTTTTTTCTAATACACCAAGTTGGACAAAAAAAAGATTTAATTATGGTACTATGATATCTAGGAAACAAATTATACAGCGAGCTGATATAACTCGTTTACGAGTTTTCATGCACCACGTAGCGCTTAAAATTTAAACTATAGTTTGAACTTAAACGATGCGAAATTGATGTCTCGCTCGAATCACAAAAAAGCATCCGTGCAAAAAATATTTTCAAAATGTTTTCAAACAAAATATAGGACTGTTGTAAAATGGAAATTACTTTTGTAAATTGGTTTAACTCCTTCTAGAATCAAAGCAAAATTGAGATTATCCAATGGAATGGTTTGTTTTCTGAAAAATTGGTCTCGAAAAAAGTCATGCGTATGATATTTTTTTTCAACGATATCTCTTTCACGAGTACACGTCCATGGGCGATGCATTGCGAAACGAGACAATGACCGTCTGAGTCGTTTATAATGAATGCACGACACAGAGAGGCGTACTGAGCATACATACGCACACACACGGAGGCAAAAGGGATGTGTATTGGCTGCGATCCAACGGAAATGTCGCTTATGAGACGATTAGTCCCGCCAGCACGATTCGTCAAGTATATACCACCGGGGTGAATGGCTTATCTCTTACACTGCACCAATATATATGTACAATATGTGTGTGTGCGTACTTGCTTGCCTCGGACGCGTTGGTGCTATGTGCCCGCGCGTATCCGCCGATGTAAGTAGCTTTAAACCGTTGTGCGTATCGTGATATCGCTTCTTCGGCGCTCGTGTGGTGATGAACGATCGGCCCAGCGCGGTGTCAGCTGACGAATGATTGATTACATCGTTGATTTTGGGCTTATTGCTGATTCTGACGAACGTATCACATTGATCCCTGTGGTCGAATGAATTTTGGCCACACGTTTAAAATCCATCGCTGATAAGAAATCGTCGTGGTTTGAAAATGAAAAAAAAAAACAGTTTGAAAAAAGAAAACGATGGATGCACGGTCAGAATCGCGCGTGCAGCGCCGAATTCAGTAGTTGCCGCGTGGTTATAGAGAAAAATTGGCTGACATTCGAGAAATTGCCAACACACGCGCGAATAATTATGCCATTTATCTTG
Source organism: Trichogramma evanescens (assembly GCA_902732785.1). Classification (NCBI taxonomy): domain Eukaryota; kingdom Metazoa; phylum Arthropoda; class Insecta; order Hymenoptera; family Trichogrammatidae; genus Trichogramma; species Trichogramma evanescens. The sequence continues at coordinate 6,012 of CACVKI010137675.1, read as the reverse complement.
GAGCGCTTCTCGTTCATACGTGTTTTTCGCGCTCCTTGAGGCGTGCGCTGCTCCAAGTATCCGTCGTGTATACCACCTAATAAATTTTTCTTTTCATCCTTTTGCAGGACTAAAATCGATCGGTTGCGCTACCCGAGCTTCGAACGGGTATCAAAATTCTTTATCGCAATTTATTTTCTAATTTGTTGGATGCTGTGTAGGAAATTTCTTACCTCGGATAAAATACGGTTCGATCGCGACACACAAATAAGCCTCCGACATCAATTGAAACGTAGCCTTTTGTACGTAAGAAATGGTATTATTGTAAAATTTTGAGTGAAAGAGACGACACAGGCGGCTGAGAGGCTTGTCGTGTGTCATTTTTTATTGAAGCTTAAACTTCTCGCAAAAACATCGTTCGCAGAAGGGATCTGTTCTCAATATAGAAACGATACAATCGGCCCCGTATACCTATTGTTAAAAGAGCTTTTCAAATTACACACATTTGTAGTCAGATATAAACTTGCGACTTCGTTGCGCGACGCTGAAAAAAGGAGCTGTGAGCGAGAAACGCGATAACCGCGGATTACTCGTCCAACTAGCGCGAACGAGGGGTCTGCCTCATCTCTCGTTTTCCGTTTTTTTTTTCCTTTTTTTTTACCGTCACAGCGTAGTTTGCTCATTTTTCGCAGAATTTACTATCGATCGTCATCCTCCGAGTATTATCTTCCCAGATGAGAATATGGAGAAGATAAGAAGATCTGATAAAGAGAAAATGCGCAGCTCTTATATTTATGGTTGCGAATATAAGCTTGGCGTGGGGGGGATTTCGTACCCCGGATACACCAGATGCCTCCTGCGCTTTTCCTGACGCGTCTATAAAATTACTTCGCCTGAACTTCATCATTGGAAATTATTTCGACACTTTTCCAATTTTTACGTATAAATTTTTTTCTCCTCTTGCGATATTGTACGATCCTGTGAATATAGTATTTCGAGACAGCAAATATTCTCTGCAGTAAATTTTCCTACGGTTACTTTTTTTTTGATTGTACAAGATTTTTACTTTTAAATTGGAACACGTAAAAATTTGTGCCAAGTTTTCGCATCCAGTGCATATAACAGGGAAAACGTAATGAGCGCATCTTGTCTGATAAGAAAAGTTGTAAGCGGTTTTCCATAATGTTGTGGTCTCCATGCGCGCCCGTACGAGATGGGAGAAAAGAGGAAAGATTTTTTAACTTAGCAGCCAATCGATTATCGATAAGTTGCGAATGAAAAAGAATAGGTGCGAGTTACCTCTCTTAGACCCACGACGCCCTGGACTGTTCAATATATAGCTACGTAAGAGCTATTCGACTGCGCGATGAAAAAAAAACGGAAAAAAGAAGAAATTCAATCGAAGACGATAGAATCGCTTGTATTGCAACCGATGCATTTCAATGAAGTTTGCTGGTTAAATCAGCGACATCTTGATGGCCATCTCTATGTGTGCGTGCTTGCAACATTATACAATTTTAAAGTTCGATATGTTTTCAGACTCTTCAAAAGTTTACGTTTCCTCGATATTTTTTCCCCGCCGAATGTGGATTCGAATTTGAATTTTTTTTCGTAACCCAGATGCATATCGTATTCTTTACCGCTCGTCGTTTTTAAGAGTACTTTCGGAGTATATATTTTACACTCCGCGGCAATACTCTGCATATCGGCTGCAAAATGGGCCATATTCAGGACAATATCTCACTGTAAGCGAACCCATTGCTGAGTATAATACTTGCCACTACTAGCTCTGCGCAGTACATTCTCTCTCTTACAAGACGTATTGTATGCATTTGCTTCAACCCAGTTTCCTGCTGTATAGTTTGCTATTCATCAATATAAAGTCTGACAGGGCAAAAAAAAATAAAAGCACCGAGTACATGCATATACATTAGTCTATTCATCATTTTCTAAATTGTTTTAGACCTCGCTTTTGAATCTCGAGTCAATACTATAATAGTTTGAAATTCAGAAAACTGGAAAAAAGCTGTCAAAACAGTGGTATCAAAACTCGTTTATTTTTCGACGAAAAATTTCAAAAAAAGAAATGAATTTTTCTAGCTTTTTGCGAAAATTATCAAATTACAATTAAACGTAATGAAAAAACAAGGTTTAATGATCGCTGAAATAGGTTATCTGAAAAGTGCTCATTAGTTTTTCAGCAATAAACTTACGACATCTATACGGGATCAAGGTTTCAATCGTTCCGAGAAATAACGAGCTCGGTCGTCTAACGCACTCGAATATTGCAGAGTGCGCGCCGCGCGCCCAAGTGCGCAACAGTCGCTGCTCGAGTAATCGTGGTTTTTAATCACGACCACGTAGCTAAATGCTGCGACATGATACTTGCGCGAATTTATGGAGTATTAAATTATGGCCGTGTTTGACAAATCATAATAATATAAGCGCACACCCCGACGCGTCGGGGTTTACAATATATAATACAGTCGTAGTCGCGGGCGGCCGCGTCAAATAGTCTGGAAAACATTTACACACGTGTTGCCAGAGATTTTGTATATATTATAATAAACGTCATCATCGGTGGCTGCTGGTGCTGGCTTTGAAGGAGCTCTCGGGGCTCGAAGCATATCGCGCGGCAGCTGTGCGCGCATATAACGTGCTGCGGCTGCGGATCGCGGCGCAGGGTCACGTGCGAAGCGCGCGATACCTATATAGCACGTACTATATATTGCATTCGTGCTTGCGGGCGCTCCTTGCACGACGGGCGCGCAGCACACGGCAAATTTAAACGAGCAAAATACTCGTGCCACAACCGGACAAAGCTTCCCGCGCTCGGTTGACTCTCGTCGCTTCGATATACGTATAGTATACTCGTGCCAGTGCGCGGAGCTGCGCCGCAAGCTATATGGCTACATTATTTTAGTCTCGAGTGCCACCTCGCATGTTTTTATACGCTATGATGAATGCGCGCAAGCAAGCCAGGCCTATTGAGCGCGAGCGAGCGAGCGAGCCACGCGCCCCCCTTTACTCGGCAATAATACAGCTGCTGCAAGCCACACATATGGGTCTTTGTGTGCAATTTTTTTCGTGTCAGACTCGCTCTCTTTTTTTCTCTCTCTCTCTCTCTTTCTCTTCTCGTTACTCTTTTCATTTCTTTTATCGATGCAGTAACGGCAGCAACACGTACACACGTATATATACGTATAAAGTCTACTTGATAGCTGAACTTTCATTCGCTCGTGTGTGCCAGGCATGCATGCACGCATGCAAGGGTCTTTCGGGCACTGTTCACGCCATCGACGCATATTCGCGTATACCCGTCAAGCGCAAAGATCGCTTTGATTCGATCTCGACGCCTACGCTTAAAAACTTACTAATCTTGGTCATTCATACGTCGTTACATTAATTCAACCGTTAAGGGAGGCAATGTAGCGAGTAAAGCAGCACGCGCTAATTATTCCATCTTCTACTTTTGCAACCTATTAATTAATATGCTTACTATTATTATACTATCATTCAATCTTGCATTAAACTGAGCGTGATAGTACAGATTTGAACTAATTCAAATTCAATGAGTTGAATCTATTTTCATGAGTTGCAAAAAGGAAAATAATAATACGAGAATGGCAAAGCTATTTTAAAAATCAAATTTTCAATTTTATTTTGTGAAATTTCCACAGGATATTTCTCTAAAAAGCTCTGGGGATTCCTGGTTTGTCCATTTTTTTAAAATGAGAATTATCGGATCGAAAAGCTTTAATTTTCTTGTTTTAAAATTTGTTAAAACAATTTTAGGCACAACTTTTACAGCATTAATAATAACTGGAATGCTATGATAGAAATTGATCAAGATTTTTTAATCAACTTGACCGATCATAAAGCTGAGAAGGCATGCTATGATTTTTAATTTATTATTATTTTAACCACAAAATAATATAAGGCTATTGTGATGATAAAAATTGAAATTAAAATGGAAGCTTGTTGAATTCTTAAAACAATCCATAAGTTTGATGCAGCCACAATTATTTGCAACTTTTTCTTACCCAAACTAGCAAGTCTAATACTAAAAAGAAGAATCTTCGTTGACTTATTTCTCTTTTGCATCTTATTACGTAGCTATCGTCGGTCGTCCGTCGTCCGGTCTTCACTTACAGTTTCCTTCCTTTCCACAGCAACAGTGCACACATAAAATGTACATACACCTCTAGACACCACCAGATATATATACTGTCTGCTCTTCATCCTCGGTTTGATATCACGCGAGCCCTTCCATGTATACAGTGCCGTAGCTGCTTGGAGCGTATGCGCTCGCAATTTGCCTAAGCAAACCTCCTCTGGAATTTCATATCCTAAGAGAGACACACGGGCATGTAATTTTGCAGCTCGTGCACTAGCCCGCCAAGCCTTCCATTTCTATCTTTCTGTACATGGTACATGTCGCTAGACCCAATAGCGGCTCGGAGTCGAGAGGCCAGATCGTTTCGTTCTCGGCGTCGGAAGTTTGGTTTTTGCGTTATCCATCTCTCTTCCCTCTCCAGCCTCTCTCTCTCTCTCTCTCGGATTGTGCCATAGAGATATGCATTCACCGGTGAAGACGAGCCGCGCTTATTCGTATTCCACTACCCGTTGGTGGCGCTGGCGCTACATGTGCAGCACGTTCCTTTTTTTTTCTTCTCCCTCAAGGGTACAATTACGAATGAAATTCATTGCTCTCTTGATAAATGCGCCGCGCGCACTTTCGTTACAGTATATATGCGCGATTCTCGCGCGCTTATTTTTTTTTCTTTTTTTTTTTCGGACTCGCACGCTGCACAGCGTCGCTACTGCGAATATATCCGCCTTTTATTGCACACGCGCGCGTGCTATATTCACGAAAGAGGACCCGCGTAATTATTACACCTTTTTCATTCTACCCATACGTGGCGAACTTTCCGTACTGGCAACGACATTAATTAAACGCGCTAGCTAGTTTCTTTTTCACGCTCTTCTGATTCATTACTACTTTTAGTGATAAAATGAACTGATGAGCATGTAATGTCATTTTGGAAGCGGTGCACAGGATTAAAAAGAAACTGGGCAAAATGTTTCTTCGCGACAATCTGTAATTAGTATCCCAATAACGCGAAATTGTTTTAAAAATAATTACGCATTAACGATTACTTCGTACAGCTCGTTGCGAACGACTACAGCCGTACGAAGGTTGATTCCAAATTAAGTTCATTATTGAACCGAGCACAGTCATTGAATTATACGGCATAATACTTAGAAAACGGAGCAACAAGCCTTTTGCAGCGCGTGGATCGCTGCGGCGCCTCGAGAGCGAGAAATCCGAAAACGGAAAGCCCGCGGAAGCAAAGCTTGCTTGGCAGCAATTATAATTCTAGCTAGAATTTGTGCGCGCGCGAGACCAAAATTTTAATTAATCCCATGTATAACAAGCTCTTGCTGTAAACGGGGCTGCGCTGCGCGCGCGAGCTTGACGAGATTATGAGAATCGTTCGGAAATTCGATATGCGCACGCTTGTTATAAGGCTAAACAAGAAAGTCGTTACGCAAAAGCCAAGCCTCTCTCTCCTGCACCACCTTATATAGACGGCATTCGCTGAAGCGTAAACTTCGCAAAGTTACGGGGCTTGCAAGAGCGCCTCGCGTCGCGACGTTCACTTATATTCATGAATTTAGGCCCTGCGCGAGAAAAAGTTTCCGCGCGCAGGCGGAGATATAGTAGATTTTCTTACAAGGGGGAGAAATGAAACTTCCGCATGCACGTGATAATGGCGCCGAGGCGAAGCCGAGGCGTCATATCACGTGTATGAGGGTGTTTCATTTTTCACCCGTGTAAGAAATAGTATTTTTTTCCATCCCCGCGCAAAAGTTTTCATGAAATAATCCAAATAAATTCAAAATAAAAAAATTAATTCAAGATTTCAATGCACATAGGGACTTGCATTTGTTTTTTCTTTCGCATCGAGGTCTTGATTTGCCGTTGGATTGTGCAGAAAACAAAGCGGTTATGGTTATTATTGATTTTTA
>CACVKI010137670.1:0-20514 GCA_902732785.1 Trichogramma evanescens | reverse complement strand
GATAAAATTTCTGACAATTAAACACGATTAGCGACGCGTGACGCGCAGATTATATCAAATTTTTCTTCCGCGTTTCAGACAGCGGCACTGGCAGCAGCAGCTAATATACGTGTGTAGTAGCGGTACAGTGCGTAGGAGGTGTGCACTCGAGCGCGAGAGAGAGTAGAGAGTAGAGTTGACGTTTTTCTCGTATATATAATTCTCGGCTACGCACGCGCACTTAATATGAAAACTTTTTAACGACACGCGCGCGTATAACGTACGTATACGTAATGCGTAGAGTACAACGATTTATTTTGCGGATTGAGTTCCCTCTCTCCTTCTCCGAGCTTTTCGGTATATATGAACGTAAAATAAGGGACGCACGAGTACAAGGGAGTGTGTGAGAGTAAAAGTACAAAAAGAAAAAAAAAAGAAAACAAAGAGCAAAGAGTAAGAGAATCGATCAACGCCAGCAGTCTGTTGGAAAATTGAGTTTCAAAAGAATCACTGACGCATGACGCGCGCTCCCTCCGCCACCGTCTCGGGGTGTATAGCTGCTGTTGCAGCTCGCCCAAAAACTCTACCACTCCAGGAAAGTCTACCATACTATATACGCACGGTCGAAAGTCGGATAATTGCACGAGCTGCACGTGGAGCAGTAGGAGGGACTCGCTGGGCGAGCGGTTTATTACACGCGGCAAAGAAGCAGTCGGCAGCGTGCGAGCCCACTATGTATATACCGTGTGCGTGGGGGGGTGTGCGGGCACAGCTAGGCGCGCGCGTTCGTCTTCATTATTCTTCGGTTATAGGCCAATAAGAGGATATATACTTAATACACACACGTCTATATACGAGGCTCACGATGTATATATATATATATATAAAGTCGAGTGGTCTGCGTTATATACCCTACCCTCCTGCACGGTGTATAGTGGCGCGGTGGTGGCGGCTACTTCTCTCTCTCTTTGATACTCTCATTATCGCACTTGACTCTCGAGCTCGCCAACAGCGGCTCTCCGATACGTGATCGGCCTCCATAACGAACTAGACTTATAATTATAAATCATCGCCTTTTCTCTCCTTTTTCGACAATTAGACCGTTGATTTCTTTCTTTCTTTCATTTTTTTTCTCTCGCGCAAAATCACACACACACACACACACAGAAACGTAATGCGAGTGCGTCACTGATATACTTTATTGAAGAGCGCGCCGCGACGTATATAATTAATCCACGACGGATCGGAGTGTATTATATGTATATAACGTCAGTGATTCGCGCGCTAAGTTACTGATGATGATACAAAAGTAAATTGAAGCCCTTGTTCGCAGCCGAACCGTAACAAGTATTAAATATACACTACGTACTACTACTATAACACTTGGCTCTCTTCCGCGCCTGTTACAAGCCTCATATAGCTCTGACCTTTTCCGACTAGAGACAGAGCAAGAGATATAATGTAACTTACGCGGAAGTTTCTCTTGGTTGTGCACTGCATCGTGCCGCACCGCATCGCATCGTAGTGCACCTTATACGCCGAGGCACGTACACATTAGCTGCTCATATCCTCGCTCGCGATTGTCTCGCGAGGCTGCGGTGTTTCTACTCTCTCTCTCTCGTGTGCCAACTTTGATGATTTACGATCGAAATACAAGAGCTGTGGCAGCTATATTATATATACGAGTATGTGTGTAGTTTCGACTGCGATTATGAACTCTCGAGCGTGTGTAGCTGCTTTTCTTACCTACCTCGTATACGCAACGAGGGGAAGAGAGATATGTGAGCGCGGCTTTCTTGACTAAATTTAATTACTTTTTCATTATATCCTGGCCAAAAGTTCGCAGAAACGCGCTTGATATTTATGTTCTGTACTCTAGTATGATTATAGTATTTCAACTATAGTACGAAATGCGACAGGGAAATGGGCCTTTGGACGTATTCCGATGCGCAATTAAACCAATGCCCGCCGCTGTCTCTCTGTTGCACACACCAATGCTATTGTAGTGCTCAATAATTATGTGTTAATTTAAATAGAAACGGGCTACTCTTCGTGGGTCACAGAAGGAAAATGCACTTCCGTGAATAATCACTGTGTATCATCCTATATATTTCAAGAACTTTACTATTTCTCTTCCGATTTCTAACGATTCGGCCATAAGCCATCTAGCGGTAACTTGGGTACTAACTAGTATTTAGATCAGTAATGGCAAGGCCAACCGACGTCTCAAATAAAGACTCACGCACACTACGTCGAGTACAGAATTGTAATAATAATTTTTTGGGAGGGTGGACAGGGAAACAATATACCATTTCCAAATTGTAATTATAGTAATAACGAATCCATTGATTATGCAGCCTCGCGTGCGTATAGCCACCAGATATACACACAAATATCGACTTCGCGATAACGATGAACCTAAAAACCACACCCCCGAACGACGCAACAAAAGTCGCATGACAAATCGGAAAAAAGCTCGCTCTATCTATCGCGGAGGCCGATAAAAATACCAGTACATACGCAGCACCCGTGCGAGTCCCGATAAATCATGTACAAAAAATATTTGCAGATCGACTGCATATACCGTGTACGACAATTTGCGAACACGCGTGTGCGTATAATGTAGCACTGGACGCCGGGCGATAAAAATTATCAGCAGCAGCAGCAGCAGCCATGCAGCACACCTGTGCAGCATCGGTATCGAGTGATCGAGTGCGTACGCGGGTGCGGTGTTTTCGGTGAATTATACGCGCGCGTATGCGTTATAATACGCGCTTGCAAGCTCGTACGCGCTCGGTTATAAGCGCGACATTGTTACGTACACGTGGCGTATATATATAAGGTATACATAGCGGCAGCAGCGGCAATTCTCTCTCTCTCTCTACGTATGTATGTATAGCTACGTGTGTATAAGCCGCCGCGCGGCGATACAATAAAGCAAAAGCGATTAAGATCAATCTCTATTGAATCTGTAATTTTCACCCCCCGAGAGAGAGAGAGAGAGAGAGAGCCCAAAGTCTAAGGCGAGTAAACGTTTTAACGAGCTCCCATTGTATACGAGCGCGCAGCTTTTGCCGCAACGTATCGTCGCAAAATTAACCTTTCGCTTTAGCTCTAGTAGAGCTTGCAAGCGCACGAATTTTACGGCCAATCGTTATACGTCGCCCCTTTGTATATGTGTGTGTGTATGCTCGGTCTGCCTTGCGTTATACACACTTACACACGAAGCTTATATTAAACAGTTACACTGCGAGTGTGTGCGCCTCGTTAATCGGCCGTACTCAGCTTAAAATTTTGCGGTCTGCGCTGCGCCACGCTCTCGCACCAACGTAAATAGATATATAAATATTAAAATCCTCGTGGGTTTTTTTTAAATTTTATTTTCGTCTCTCGCTGCTTCTGCTGCTGTTGCTGTGCAGTTTCTCTTTCCCTCTCGTGTACTAGAGCCAGTATAGTTGCCGCCGCCGCCGCTGTGTAACTACCCTTGGTGTTTATGCGCTTGAAAATACATTTAGATAATTCGCTTGTGCGCGCGTATTATGTACTCCACTGAAGGGGACCGTGCGCGCGCCACTACTGTGTGTGAATGTAATGCCTTCGTTTACGAGAGCTGGAAAAAGCATAATTACCCCACTTTATTCCCTTGCCGTAATATTTGTTTTTTTTTTTTCATATATAAAAATAACTCGGTAGTCTGGAACATTTTTCGCTGCCGCGTGAGTTGACGCAATATTATTATACATTGTATCGACGATTTGCATCTCACCGCTGTCCGTCCATACCATCCGTCCGTCCGTCCGTCCATCGCCGCGCGGCACAAAATGCACCTCATTATGCGCCATCTGAGTGCTTTTCCATTGTGCACGCAAAAATTCACACAATCGCATTGAAATAATTTTATTTTGTGTATTTATGGACGCGCCGCTTCTGCAGCTGTTGCGGTCCCAATGTACTATACGCTCGGCGAATTACATATTTATCGCTCGTGTATAATTCCGGTGCTCGCGAGCGTGTAATGAAGATTTGTGAAATTCCGTCACGTTTTCCCTGGCCTTCGTTCATTGCATTAAACCTCGACATCTCTGCAGGAGGTGCTGGGATGTGACGATACTTGAAAAAAAAAAGGAAAATTCCCACAGAAAAGAAAATGACGAAATCAAATTTGCCAAATTGCATCGGGCGCGACGTTAATGAATATTGCATAATATGATAATGATAATGATATATTTCAATTTTGCACCGCGTACATGTACATAATGCTAATCTGTGGTCACTTGTATCTTTTTTCAGAAATACGTGAGCGAGGGCTCGACCGTACGAGACTGTGTGCCTACTTGCGTCGAAAAAGGTGAGTAATATCGTCTTCTTGTATTAAAAAACGAAGATCCCTGGTGAGAAATACTTAACATTTTATGGCTAGTTTGAGGGATATGAAAAAGTTTCTTTGTGATATTGAATGCAGTGCCTTGTATTGATAACGCACTCACACTCGTAACTCAATATCGCGCACGGATAACTTCAACTTTACAATGCAATACTTGTAACTCAAATTAGGCTAAGTCCACGCACTATACTGTTCGTCCAAGTCGCTATTCAGACTGCGAAAAGAGCTCCGCACACCGTAATAGATAATATTCGAATGGCCCAGAGACCTCCACGGGTCCTCAATGTATACCCTGAGATTTTGCATAATTTTGGGGAGAAAAGTGCCTGTCACCCTACCCGCCCGTGAGAACCTGACGTGAGACGATACTAATTAATATCAAATTTCTGAGTTTACAGTTTTTCTCGCTAGATCGACAACGCGTCGTCTCGACATTAATTTCCGTCGATCTATTGGATCGCGTGTCTATTTCACAGCTTATACGAAATCCTGGTAAAAATGAAAATGCTAGGCCTTATACAATTTATTTTTACTTTGCCGTTTGTGGATTTACTGATAATGGTATTCGTCATCTAGTGGTGAAAAGTGGTACTAATAGATTTAAAGTGATTGAAAACTGGTTGGAATTTTTTGAAATAATCCAATTTTCAATTCCAGATTACTTAACATGCTCTTCATATTTTTTAAATTCTGTTGTTACATAACTATTAACTATTAAAAAAAAAGTTTAATTCATTAGGCCATTATTAATATTGAAAATCTCTACCAGGGATCTAGATCTCTTCATCTCGCGAGTATTTTCACAGTCTTTCGACGCTGCACGCGAACTCTCAATCAGCTCGTGTAGCTTCTACGTCAGAGAAAAAAAAATGACGAAATCCGCAGAGCAATACGTACAAGACGTCGATCGCGAATGACTCGGCACATAAAAAGTGCAATTCACAAGTCCAACAATGATTTTCTAATTTTACTTGTTAATTATCGCGGATTTTATTTTTGTTACATCCATATATAGTATATCGTTTACACACGCTCACGAGATACAAAAAAGATCTATAACAACTTTATTTACACACGGCGATACGGCCGCGGCAGCGGCTCTTTATCTTCGTTCTTCTGCCTATTAAGTTTACACGCATCATCACGCCTCGTTGCGAGCATCCCACTTCTTCTTCTTCTCTCTCGTAACGTTTGTTATATATATAAGCCATTCGACGCGGTTAAATAGACAGATCAGTCCTATATGAAAAGCTGCCACTAGTGCGCGTGTGTTCAGTCTACGACTATACAGTGTGTGTGTAACAAGTGCCACTTTACGCATCGAAGAAACTACTTGTCATCATGATCGTGGAACTTCCCAATAAAAGCGTAAGGAAATCTGTGCGAACTTGACGACATATTTTCTTCGAGTTAATTTTCACCGAGAAAAATTTTACCTTCTAGGAACCGAACATCACGATCGAGAATAACGTGATCAAGGGAGCGGATGCGAATTACCGGGGCATGGACGGCGATTTCGGCGATGCTATTTTTCGCACGCTGAAGAGCAAACCGGATCACGTGACTCAGGTATATAAAATCGTAAACACGATTATCCCGCGATAATGTAAAATCGTTCACGACCTCGTGATGTATATATTTAGATCGAAGCCTCGACCGGAAAGAAGACGACTTTTGGCGAACTGCTAGACTCGAGCGTGCGATGCGCCCTTTGGATGAAGAAACAGGGAATAGGCTCCAAGGACATCGTGGTCTATTGCACCTATCCGCGCTCCGACATCGACATACCCGTGTTGGCGACCTTCTACGTTGGTGCGACCTACAACGGCTGGAGCCACCAGATCGCCCTGAGTAAGAGAGAGAGAGAGAGAGATATGAGAAATCGATTGATTGATATACATCGTGTACGATCGTTTCGCAGAGCCAGCCCGGTACTTCTTGAAATTCTTCGAGCCCAAGGTGATATTCGCCCACGAGGGTGCCGTCGACGTCCTCCTCGAGGCCATCCAACTCGAGGGCGTCCAGACTCGAGTGATCGTCTACGGCAGAGACCCGAGATGCCAATCTCTGCAAGACATATTGCTGGAATCGACCGACGAGGAAGTCGCCGCGTTCGCGCCTCAGCGCGCCGATCCCGCGGACACGGCCATCATCGTGCTGTCGTCGGGCAGCACGGGCAATCCCAAGGGCATACAGCACTCGTACGGCAAAGTGCTGAAGATGGTCGTCACCTTCGGCTTCAATCTCTTCGACGGCGTCGTGTTGTGGTACTCCACCCCGCTCTGGATAACTTACATCGGCTTTCTCTGTCGCCAGCTCTTCAGCTACGGCACGAGAATCATTCACTCGAGTTTTCACCTTGAGAATACTTGCGCAGTCATCGAGAAATACAAGGTTTGCGAAATTGACGTAATAATAATAGCTACGATGACGATTCGACGTAATAACACAGTTACTTTGCGATCTACTTGCTAGTTTGATATATATTTTTTTTAGAAACACGTGTGACATACGTTACGTCAATCATAACCAGTCGTTAATCAATTATCTTATCTTCGAAAAAATTAGCAACGATTATGAGAATTTTAAATTTCGACAGGTGGAAGTAGTATTCTTGACGCCGACTGCGATAACGATGCTCTGCAAATCGGATATTCTGCAAAAGTACAATCTGAAATCGTTGAAACGCGTCCTCGTGGGAGGCTCCAAGATGCACGAGGGTATATTCGTAGAATTCAAGAGTCGAGTGCCTCACGCAGCGACTTTGCAAGTTTTCGGTAATTAATTTACACCGCGCGACCGTAAACCGGAGTTCGTGTTTTAATCATCGATGGTTTTCCCATGTACAGGCATGTCCGAAATAGGATGTGGCACGGCACAACTGAAAAGTACCAGAAACAGTTCGTCGATAGGTTATCTGATGGACGGCTTGCAGATGAAAGTGAAGGACTTGCAGAGCGGAGAGAGCCTCGGCCCCAACAAATCCGGAGAGATCTGCTTCAAGGGCACGTCGTTCATGTCCGGTTACTACAAGAATCCGGAGGCTACGAAAAATGCATTCGACGAAGACGGTGAAGATCGCAGCTTATGAATAATAATCTTGAAGCCAGTTCCTAATACAGAAAGTAAATACAATTTTCTATACAGGCTGGTTTCTGAGCGGAGACATCGGCTACTACGACGAGAACGGCGAGATTTACATAGTCGAGCGCATCAAGGAGATGATCAAGTGTCGCAATTACGCCATCTCGCCGAGCGACATCGAGCAGCTGCTGCACACGCATCCGGGCGTGATGGAGGCCGCCGTCGTGCCGATGCCCCACGAGATAGACATCGAGCGGCCGATCGCGTTCGTGATAAAAGCTCCCGGCTCCAACGTAAAGTCATTTCTTTCATAGTTTTTTTTTTTACATTGACTCGAAATTGAATGAAATTTCCACGCACGCAGGTGACGGAGGAGGAGCTCGTGACGTTGTCGGCCATCAACGGAGAAAATGAAAAGCTCACGGGTGGAGTGATATTCTTGGAAAAGCTGCCGAAAACAGATACTGGAAAGATCATGAGGCCTTATCTGAAAGAGAAGGCCAAAGCTTTGGCGGGAAACAACTGACACTATTTTTATTATGATAATTATAATTGTAATCTGTAAATAATTTAATAATATAAACTATACAATAAATCGAACAATTCCATATCAGGATTATCTTTCCTTTCTCGTCATCTTCCCTTCAATTCACTAAAAAATTTTAAAGACTGTGCAATATACTTGTGATTATAGCTATACATAGGGCCTCAGCGAATTAAAAAATCATGTGATATTCCTCGCTATTTCTGTTGCAGAGGCCTGGAGCACGAGGACGTACTGCTGCAAGGAGGACGGCTGCAACAGCGCCCCGACGACGACGAGTCTCGGCCTCGGCGCTAGCCTCCTGCTGACTCTGGTCGCGCTCCCGGCGGCGTCGGCGGCGGTGGCGCGTCCACTTCACGGCTAAGCTGCTGCTGCTGCTGCTGCTACTGCGCATCCATAATAACATAAATTAATAATAATAATAATAATAATAATATTTTACTATCGTCGTCGTCGTCGCCCCACCGCCACCACGGTGGATATTACACATTACGTGCACACGGATCGTCATTAATTATATTAATATAATTATATAAATATGAAATAAAAAAGTATAAAATATGTTATAGCAGGACTACTCGTTTCGTTGAGTCGCGTACGATGATAATCGTGAATGAGGAAAAAAATAAGATTGCGTATAGAGCCTCTCTCTCCTCGATAGCAGCAGCAGCAAAAAAGCTCATCGCGATTTTACACTCGGCTATACTCGCATATTATAAATATATAGCGCGAAAGCACGCGCTGTATTACTCATTTCTGCGTTTCACGCTCGAACCGAATGCACGAGGAGGAGGGGGTTTTTTTAATCTCCGATTCTCTTTTCGTAAGCGCGATAGGGGAGAGAGAGAGAGGACGTGGAGTGTAAGTACACCGTCGTTCTCGCACATAATCTGAGAAACGTGTTTAGCCTGCGCACACCTTTTACCATCGATTTTTTTTTCTCTGTTCCTCGTCGAGGACGATATAACGGATGGCGAGCATAATACGTACTCGCGTATGTGGAAAGAAAGAAAAATTACTGATCTGATTAATTCGTACGCCGGCTCGTTTTACGTTTCATTATTATCATAGCTGAACGCGAAAAAAAAACACAAGCAAGAAAAGCCGTAAACTTTTAAATTGAGAATTCGAAATGGTGCCTCTCTTGCTCTCTCCTATTATTAATACCGAATGCATCCTAGTTAAATAAAGGACACAAGATTACGATTAAACGCTATGTGCTATGATACGCAATTATTGTAACAATGATAATAGGTGCATCCACGTAACAATATAAAACGCGAATAAATGGAATTGCACTTGAAAAGTCTTCTTTTTGCTATTTATAAATTATTAGTGTTTGTTGAATGTTTAATACTCCGTGTTATTACTCGTATATATTTTACCAAAAATCATGAGAATGATTTATCGAATATAATTGTAGATAGGATAAATAGCATACAATTATGATTGTTATTAAATTATAATTATTATTATCGTACTGTGTTGATCTCTGAGAAAAAAAAAGAAAATCACTAATTATATCTAAGTTTAAGGGAGCGTCTTCTAATTGCATAAATACTACTAAATAAATATTCGTCAATCCGAGCACGAGTGTGCTCCAGAAAAAAAGGTGCAACAACAACAACAACAACAACAACAAAATAAATTATCCCATGTATAAAAACGTGTGCGTGTGTGTGAATGCGTACATTATATGCGTGCATCCGCAGCTATAGATGTTAGCCCCGACACTGGTTTGTGTGTATCACGCTCGAATGCAGGTACAATGAAGTGAAAATTGTTGCACGAATGGACGGTCACACAGCGGCAGTGGCAGCAGCAACGAACATACTACAAACGTACAGCTATTATTATGCGCGCGTACTCCGCGACGAGCTAATTAATTAATAATTATTGAACGATTTAATAAACCGCAAAATTGCCCCGAAAACTCGCGCAGGCGCATTCGGTATGTTTGTGCGATTTCGCAGGAGACCAATCGACACGCAAACAATATTCGATCGTGTCTTTGCATATAATATCGCAGCGGTTATTTTTTCGGCCACGCGCTCGAAAGCGCAGCAGCAGCAGCAGCAGCAGCTGTGCAGCTGGGGCTGGTCTGGCCGCTTTGAATCTGTTTGTCTGTGAAAAATCAAAAATCTCGAATGAGATATCACGCGAGCTGGAAAGCCGTGTGTGTTTGTGCGTGCGTGCCGAAATCGAGCGCGAAGAGAAATACGTAGGGTATATGTATAACAAAACAAACGCAAAAAAAAGCTCCGCACGAGCACGTGAGTGTACATTTACACGCGAATTTTGAAGAGGCCATTCAGCACTTTGCTTTTTGTTTTCTCTCTCTCACTCTCGCTCACCTTGCTCTCTTTTTCCTCTCTTCTTTTTTTTCGTCCGAGGGTGCAGAAAGCTGACACCTCGAAAATTTCCATTTTTGCGCGCGCGCGTCTTCTCTTCTCACCGCTTTTTCTCTCGCTGGTCGGCAGCTGCGCATCACGCGCGCTTTCAGCTGCCCGAGCCGGTCAAGTTTTTTGTAACTAACGCGCCTCGCGCGCGCGCGATCAACGTTATATCCTACGTATACCGGTGCGTTATATGTCCGCAAGCTCCCCCCCGTGTGTGCAGGCAAGAAATTCAATTTATTCGGAAAGTTTGACCCTTGCTCTCGCTCGCACGCTCCTTCTCGCTTGCTCTCTCGCTCGTTCGCTCGGGCGCGAATTAGATTTTTCGCGAAAACTATATACGAGCGATATATCGGGCATTAATTTAGGCTTGTGTAATAATGAACTTTGCTGCGCTGAGCTTACACGTATAATAACGAAGGTAATGTAAGAAAGTTTTGTGCACGCTGAGATCGTGTATGGCTAGAGGAGCTCGAAAATTGTGTCGCGCTATAATGAACGCGTACAATACTCGGTGGGTTGGAAAATTTTCTAATAATTAAAAAGAATTTCGGCTCGATATAATATGAAGTACTCGCGCGTACAGTTTAAATCAACTTTTGCTGCGGAGGCTCGACGAGGAGGATGATACGCCCGTACAGTAGATGTATAATACCAAAGGATGTTTCTCTCAATCTGCGGGAATGCAATAAAAATCGAATTAGCGATGAGAGATAATCGCTGTTGAGCAACGAGAATGCGACACAGGCTAGACTAGAGGGAAAAAAACTCATGCTTTCGAGCTTTGCGTATACACTTGTTAAGCTCGTACTTATATTGGTATTCTGCATTTCAAATGTCATTATTCGCTACATATGGCGAAACACTAACAGAGAGAGAGAACGAGAAAATAAAAAGCGACGCGATATCGTCCACTCGATATTACGCGACGAATTTCGACGAATGCGTGCGGACACACACGTAGATATATGCACCAATGAGACAACTTTTTATGGGGTTTTAAAAGGACCATATTACATGGGCGCGTGTGCTCGTGTATGCGTACGCGGCAAAATAACCTTTGGTCATCCGCTTTGTATACCACTGCCAGAAAGGACGGCTAGACGATCTTATATTATATACGTGATCAAACGCGCGGACGCAAGACAAACCTCGAGCCGCGATACACATCGCATCCTTTGTCCACCCCGCGCGCGCGCACCGGATATAAATTGATTCGAGCTTTCTTCTTCTTCTTTCTTTGAGCGCGTCTCGACAAAAGCCTCTACATCTGAAATTCGAATGAAGTAAGCTCGATCGTCTGTGCTGCTGCTGCTGTTGTTGCTGGAGGACGTCGCCGTTCGCAATCGCGGGACGCACTTTATACAGCACTCATATACCTGCGTACAAGAAGAATATATTTATACGACGAATCGTCGTCGCCGTGACACAAACATCGATCGACTTTTACGAGGGGCGCGCAACGGCGGTCGTCGTCGGTTCGACTTTATCGTATCGCGTACGAGAATGCGACGTTATATTATAATAATGTTGTTGAATTTGATCTCTGTTTTTATCCCATACGGTTACGCCATCGAACGCGTAGATTTTTGTTCGATGACAAATTTGATGAATCGTGTTATGATCTTGCATCGATGTGTGCTGTATTTTACTTATTGAGTCTTCGAGATTGATGATGAATATTTTCGTTATTATATTATAATATTGATGTATCGTAATGCGTCATGTTGAATGTTAAAATTCAGAGTATATAATGTTACGTCTTATTGTCTATTTAACGAAAGATTAATTGATGTATTACTCACGATTTCCAGTATTTAAATCAGTTCGATTAATTCTTGCGTCAACAAAAATCAAAATTTAGTAAATTGAAGGGGAAGAATAATGGCATCACTAGTCAATTATTCAATTTCAATCGTGAAACCTTACTCTTGCTTTTGAGGCACGTATAACTGTCCTTCGCTCATATAAGAACAATTGCACCTCGAAACTATACCACCATAAAATTCCATGTTGTAAATACACGTATTTTTACGAAAACTTCGCCGTTGTAACATTTTCACAATATAGATGTTGTATACTTTACGTTTACTCCAAGTTATTATTGAGGCAACTGCAGTTAGCTATTTTAATATTTTGCCATGAAATTCCAACGACTCAAATTTATATAAGGAATTATATTATGAATGTTGAAACGATCACATTAAATTGTTATAGTCTATATAAAGCTCATTTCAAAAACACACGCATTTGCCAGAGCAACTTTTTCTCTCGATATGAAAAAAAAAACAAAAAACAAAAAAACAACAAATAAACAATAAAAAAAACTAGTGCTTTCTACCAGTGATCTTGGTGTGTGCACGTAGAATATGATACGATATAATAAAATAATAAATAAAAATAATAGTAAATTACAATAAAAAAAATAAAATGTATGATTATAACGCGTAGAGGCAACTTTTTAAAATCTTACCATAAAAAATATGCATTTCTTACATACGTACCAACCCGACGAGATATCCCAGAGTCGAGATTAAAGATAAAAAAGAAATGCATATTTCTTTCAGAAGGACATAGGTAAAAAAATATATAAATATATAACATGTAAAAGCCGAGATAAGCAACAAAAACTTTTTGACTTCCACTGTACCAATAAAACAAAAAATAAAATAAAATAAATTTCAAATCCAGTACCATCAGATTACACGACAGTCTGTTGTGATCATTATATTGTATCGCATTCGTAATATCAAAAGCAATGATTCTCGTTGACAAGTAAATTCTAAAAGTAAACTCTGATAATACAATTAATCTAAAGTAAAAATCGTCTAAATAAATTATCGTTTGAAAAATTACGACCGATTATTTCAGTGTAGCCTGTAAAAGATGATATATTACATGACGTTATGAAGAAAAAAAATTGAATTAAATTCAAAAAGATACTAATTATACATTTAAAATCGAATTTGTTTCCAGCTTATTATGAGAAAATTAAAATATAATATGAAATCTATGATACGTTGTTATTTAATCGTAGAATCGAGATTCGTTGGTGATTGAAATTTTACTTTCATTCATATAAAAATATAAAAGATAAAAGATTTAAATATGTATTACTACTTATATATTAAACAATATAAAGCGCTTCTTTAGATAAGATTAACAAGAACGAACTAAGAATCGCACGCTAACTTCACAAATGGTATAAAATTTGGCAGATACAAAGCAAAAAAAGAAATTAAAGAAGGAGAAAAGGAGCATACATGTGTCGCATAAAACGCTTACTCGAAGGAGTAATTTAACGAAAGAAATTTAAAAAATACAAAAAGTGCGACTTGATCGAATGTTTGTAGATTGATGACGTACCATTCAAAAAAAATCTCGTCGATGACCCGCAAGATTATACGTATATAAAACTTCCTGAACTATATAAACTCATGTGACCTTTTAACCAATAGACGAGAAAGTGAGGATGTTTTTCCGAAGATGTCGCGCGATTCTCATCTTTCATCGAGGGGTCCAATTGTCTACCTGTCACGATTTTCCGTTACATTATATACCGTAAAATAATGAACGTAACACGTAGTCAAAGCTTTGGTCTAATCCTGTTCAAAGTCTTTCACGCTCTCAATATTGTAACGTGTATATGATAATATAAAAACAAATTTATGTACATTTTCGCAAAGTGGGAATTAATAATTTATTAAAAATTTTGATAACTGCGGGACGTCGACGAAGCTTAAGTCGGGTACTTTTACCCTTTCGAGTGCTTAGAAAAAAAAACGATTTGAATATTATTATCTAATTGCATACACTGTATCCACGTTACGAGTACCTCTTGAACATGGCGTATTATTTAACACTGATGATGCCGACACAGACACACCCACGCGACACACACCGAAAACTCACACACGCAATGAACAAATATAAAAAAAAAGAAAAAAAAGAAAAATCGTGGATTATAGTTGTTTAAGCAAACTGAAAATAAAGAAATGTATGAGAAGTTGTACATTTATTATAGAAACGCTATAATAAAAATTTAAAAAATTTACTCGCTCATAATTATTTTCTCCGATAGATTCCGCACTTTTGTATCTTTTGCAGAATTAGTGGCAGCAGCGTAGAGCAAGGAAAAACAACAAAAGCGACGACGACGACGACGACGACTCGACGTCTGCAGCGACAATTTAATTATCTCGATATTCATTTTAGAATTTATACGCTCTGTCGTCAATTTGGAACTCACAGAGCGTATTGATTCTTTAATAAGTGTCATTGATAATATCCAGCTTTGCATCCTTGCCTCTTCATATAACGTGATCGGGTGAGTTTTTCATTAATTGTTTCGTCGATATACAGGTATTCTGATAGAAATTCTCAAAATTTCATGGCTACTTTTTAGGTAATGTTTCTGTTATTACAACTACAAGCATACTGCGATTTGACTTTGATATTGTTTTGACGTCAATTATTGTATTATACAATTATTATTACTTTGCCACTTGCAGATTTTCACATAAAGGTACTTGCCATCTAGCGGTTGAGGCTTGAAGTGCATTATTGTGCTTCATGTGGTTGAAAACTGATTCAAATTTTTTGAAATAATCAAATTGTACTTTCAGATTATTTTAAAAGTGAAAAACAGAAAAAACCAAGACCGTTAATGGTAACGTAATTTAAAATATTTTTAATGGCCTTTTTTTGACCATTAATTATAAATGTTGAGCACTTCTACCAGGCTATTGGACTCAACAATTTGTGCGCTAAAAAATCATTTCATATAATTATGATATTTTATTCATAATAAGGACATTTTTTATCAATAAAAATTGGTGAAAAATACTTAAAATATCCAGAATAATTTTGAAGGACTTCGAGACATCATGAAACGTAGTAAAATTAAAACCATACGCAATCCATGTTATACAATTTTCATAGCTGATAGCTAAAACTGGTAAAAAGCACGTGCAGACACGTTACACAAAACTGTTTTTCATTTTTAAACAAAGCATTCATAAAGTTTTTACCAAAAACTTTTAAAGCGAATGCAGGCAATCTTATAGGATTGATCTCAATATCACAAATATGCGAATGCAGCAACTTATTACATATTTTTGACTAAAAAACAAGAGAAGAAAATTGTATTATTAAAGTATGAGAATATATTTATTTTTATGAACCCATTCATAACTCATTAGGTATAAGATTTATTAAATGATATAATAACTTTGTTTTGTTATATTCACGTCACCTAATTTCAATTTCAAGTCATGGTTCGTAAATATTATTGAATTCAATGAAAGTGGGTTTAGAAATCTACATTAGTTCAGAAAGATTAGTCGTGTATCAGAATCTTACAGAATAAGATGGAAAATTGCGGTTCATTCGACGGTGCGGTCAGGTAATATTCAAATAAAAATACGAGAATATAGCATAAAACATGATTGTATCGACATTATTGCAGAATAAGAGAAGAAGCTAGTGAGGTGCCGCTTATCGGCAATCAACACAATGTGATTGACAGCTCACCCGATACTAACAATTCTCAGCTCTCCCAATTCCTGCAAGATAATAATTC
This sequence comes from Trichogramma evanescens, assembly GCA_902732785.1. Taxonomy (NCBI): domain Eukaryota; kingdom Metazoa; phylum Arthropoda; class Insecta; order Hymenoptera; family Trichogrammatidae; genus Trichogramma; species Trichogramma evanescens. The sequence continues at coordinate 4,546 of CACVKI010137670.1, read as the reverse complement.
TGTAAGAATTCATTACTATATCAGACCAGTATTTCTATTATTTCTTTATAAACGATTTCATATTTTATTTCAATTTTTTGACAGACCTATAGGCCTCGAGAAATCCAAATTGACATAACGGAAACTTCACTAGTAATCATTGAGGACGACTTACCGAACGACTCGCGGGAAAGAGATTTCAACGAAGATCCGTCCACTCGAAACATCATTAACACAGAAACTAAAGACGTAAAAGAAAAAGTTACCGGGGGTGATGCAAATGAATTGGAAACGCAAATCGACAGCGAATCCGTCGAGGAAAATGAAATAGGAACGAACACTGTGATTGTGCTTGACAATGTTCCAGTGACATTCATCTTGCAGCCCTGCACGCAGAGCGAGAATCCGCAGAATCTCCACAGCAGCGTCAAGCACCACCACTCGGACTCGGACGTACAGACGAGCAATCGGTCGTGCTGGGATTCCCGTCCATCGACGTCGTCGCCCAACTCGATGCCGCGCCACAACTCGCTCGAGTCCGTCACGACGACCAATAGCAATAATCGGAGTACCCAGAACAAGCCCTTCCCCTGCGACATGTGCAATAAAAGCTACACCCGCAAACACGATCGTACGCGACACAAATTGCGCGACCACACCAGGAACAAGCCCCACATCTGCCCCGACTGCGGCCAAGGGTTCAGCAGGCTCGGCACCATGACCACCCATCGGCGCATCCACACCGATTCCGTCACGACGACCAATAGCAATAATCGGAGTACCCAGGACAAGCCCTACCCCTGTAACTTGTGCAATCAGAGCTTCGCCCGCAAACACGATCGTACGCGACACATGCTCACCCACACCGAGGACAAGCCCCATAAATGCCCCGAATGCGACCAACAGTTCAGCAGGTTCGACACCATGACCGCCCATCGGCGCATCCACACCGGCGAGAAGCCCTTCAAGTGTCCGCAGTGCGAGTACGCGGCCAGTCGCAAAAACGCGATCACCAGGCACATGAAGACTCACTCTACGGACAGAGTCTTAGACTCGTCGTCGTCGTCGGGAGCAAGACCGACCAGCCCAGATTCGAGTCAAGCTCGCCCGGCTACGGAGCCAGCCTCCAATCACTCCAACGAGCAGCAGCTTCAAGACCAAATTGCACCACAAGTAGATCAAGATGAAATGTCGCCGCCTGACCATTATGATAAAACCATCGCACCAAGGTATCACCCAAATCTGTGATGCATACGGAAAGAAATTCGCGCATCAAGTCACTCTCCAAGCCCGCATAAAGCATTCACTTTTACGCCACACGTGAAAAAAATTTCTAAAATAAATTAATCTCCAAATTCATATTAATTCGATGCAAAATGGTAACACTGATAAGAGCTATTTCATGTGTGGATAGACATTCACACAAGGAGGAGCTTCGAAAACCCAAATATTTCTAATGATGAAGTCTAATGTTTCGATTTAATACTGAGCGGACCGAAGCTTCTTCTTACAATTTTTTTTATGACTTCGATAAAAAATCTAAAATACACTTTTTCATTGGCGCAATTAGACGTAAACTCGAATCAATAACTTCAAATACACTCAGTTCACAATGAGCTCTATCCATTTTTTATATATAAAACTGATTGCGAGAATAATTTATAGAGCATGTAAACAGCAAAAACGCAATTTATTTGAAAAATTTTATTGATATAAATTTTCGAATTTGTTAAATACTAATTGCAATCGTAGGGTATTAAAATTCAATTAATTTTTTCAAAAACCTGGTCCACAGGTTTTATTCATCGCGATATTATTAATTTCTCCAAAATTAATAAGTATGTTATCATTATGTAAAAACAACATCTAATTTTGATTTATACTATTGAAATGTTCTGCAACTAAAGTAACTTACATTATACTTATTAAAATATATTCCGTTCTCAAACTACTAACGAGTGCTTGACATTTATTTAAAAAAATTATGGAATTTTTATTAACAGTATAATTGTAATATTCTAAACCTCATGAATAGTCGTCAATTGTATAATACACAAAGTGATATATAAATAAAAATCCCTTATAAATTTCTTGAACTCTACGTATTTCGTTTCTCAATTTATGATTACGTCTCCTAACACTGGAAACTGAATGGAACCGTGAGATGTTTACGTCGCTTAATTTCAATTTTCAAGTCATGGTTTGTAAATATTATTGAATTCAATGAAAGTGGGTTTAGAAATCAACATTAGTACAGAAAGATTAGTCGTATATCAGAATCTTACAGAATAAGATGGAAAATTGCGGTTCATTCGACGGTGCGGTCAGGTAATATTCAAATAAAAATACGAGAATATATCATGAAACATGATTGTATAAAAAAAGTTATTACAGGATAAAAGAAGAACCTAGTGAGGTGTCACTTATCGACAATGATCAAAATGTGATTGACAAGTCACCCGATACTAACAATTCTCAGCTCTCCCAATTCCTGAAAGATAATAATTCTGTGAGAATTCATTACTATATCAGACCAGTATTTCTATTATTTCTTTATAAACGATTTCATATTTTATTTCAATTTTTTGACAGACCGATAGGCTTCAAAAATGTGACGAAAATTGGGAAACCGAACTTGACGAAATGAAAATTGGGTGCGAGTTTGTAGACGTAAAGCCCGACCTGAATTCACTAGCAGTCAAAAAAATTGAAGGTGATGCAAATGAATTGGAAACAAAAATCGACAGCGTATTCGTCGAGAAAAATGAAATAAGAACGAACACTGATTTGGTCCATAACGATGATCAACTGTCGTTGTCGTTCAACTTGAAGTACTACACGCCTAGCGAGAACCCGCAGAATCTCCAGAGCAGCGTCAAGCGCTGCCACTCGGACTCGGACGTACAGACGAGCAATTGGTCGCCCTGGGATTCCCGTCCATCGACGTCGTCGCCCAACTCGCGGCATCGCCGACGGAGCGCCCAGGACAGGCCCTATCCCTGCAACTTGTGCAATCGGAGCTTCACCCGCCTCTCGCATCTTACGCGACACATGCTCATCCACAACGGGTACAAGCCCTACCGCTGCAACTTGTGCAATCAGAGCTTCACCCGCAATGACGAACTTACGCGACACATGCTCACCCACACCGGGGACAAGACCCATAAATGCCCCCAATGCGGCCAAGGGTTCAACAGGATCGACAACATGACCGCCCATCGGCGCATCCACACCGGCGAGAAGCCCTTCAAGTGTCCGCAGTGCGAGTACGCGGCCAGTCGCAAATACGCGATCACCAGGCACATGAAGACTCACTCTACGGACAGAGTCTCAGGCTCGTCGTCGGGAGCAAGCCCAGCAGAACCCGCTCGTCAGGAGCTGCCCGAGTCGAGCTCGTCCGGCTACGAGACAATTTGGCTTCAAGACCATATTGCACCACAAGTAGATCAAGATGAAATGTCGCCGCCTGACCATGATGATAAAACCATCGCTCCAAGGTATCACCCAAATCTGTGATGCATACGAAAAGAAATTCGCGCATTAAGTCACTCTCCAAACCCACATAAAGCATTCACTTTCACGCCACACGTGAAAAAAATTTTCAAAAAAAAAATCACCAAACTCACAGTAATTCGATGCAAAATGGTATCACTCATAAGAGCTATTTTATGTGCGGATAGACATTCAATCTTTTTAATGATGAAGTCTAATGTTTCGATTTAATACTGAGTAGACTAAAGCCTCTTCTTGAAATTTTTTGATGACTTTGGTAAAAAAATCCAATATACACTATTTGTTTAAAGCAATTAGACGTAAACTCGGGTCAATAACTTCAAATAAACTCAGCTCACAATAATCTCGATAAATTTTACATGTACAAGATAAAACGGACTATGAGAGTAATTTATAGAGCATGTAAACAGACTATTTATAGAATATGTAAATTTTATAGAACATGTAAATTTTCGAATCTGTTAAATACTAATTGTAATGTGAGGTTTTAAAATCTAACTAATTTGTTCAAAAACCCGGTCCACATGTTTTATTATCACGATATTATTAATTTCTCCAAAATTAATAAGTATGTTATCTAATTTATTATGTGAAAACAACATTTAATTTTGATCTGTACTATCGGAATGTTCCGCAACTAAAGTAACTTACTTTATACTTATTAAAATGTAGTTTGTTCTCAACCTACTAAGAAGTACTAACTGGACTTTAAAAAGTTGTTCAATTTTTGTCAACAGCAAAATTAGTAGATTTTCTTACAAGGGGGAGAAATGAAACTTCCGCATGCACGTGATAATGGCGCCGAGGCGAAGCCGAGGCGTCATATCACGTGTATGAGGGTGTTTCATTTTTCACCCGTGTAAGAAATAGTATTTTTTTCCATCCCCGCGCAAAAGTTTTCATGAAATAATCCAAATAAATTCAAAATAAAAAAATTAATTCAAGATTTCAATGCACATAGGGACTTGCATTTGTTTTTTCTTTCGCATCGAGGTCTTGATTTGCCGTTGGATTGTGCAGAAAACAAAGCGGTTATGGTTATTATTGATTTTTA
>CACVKI010137668.1:0-64448 GCA_902732785.1 Trichogramma evanescens | reverse complement strand
GAAAGGTTCTACCGTCTTAGTTTTCATTTTTTTAAAGTTTTCTAATAGCTACGATAACAAGACATGTCATATCACGCTTTTGAAATAATGCACCAGATATGTGTAGTATAGCTACATAGCCGCCGCGCTGCCGAGACGCAACGCGCGCGGTCGGTACGCAATCTTAAAACTCTTGCCATTTTTTCCTAATTGATATTTTTGGCTGAAATTTTACCAAAAACTTCTTTGTACCCTATATTTTAATGTTATCATGTTTAAAAATCCAATTTCGAACTTTCGTCACACAACATTTCAGTTCGTAGTTGACCCTCCGCTAAATCGGACAATAAAAGTTTAAAAATTCATATCTCTGGTTCTAATTAACTTTTTCACTCGTATGATAGCTTGTTTTTTTCCAAAAGATCTCAAGAATATACGGTTAAAATTTCATCGAAAAATATTGAAAACTCTGCAAGATACAGCGAGTTGAACATGAAAAAATTTTAAAAATTTTTTTACGCATTTTCACGAAAATTGCGTTTTTCTCAATGACGCTGTCATTTTAGGGAAAAATAAATGTTATATTCGGATGCAGCGACCAAAAATACATAAGGATTCATGTTGTTTATCGACTTAGCTCTCGTGGTCGGTTCATCTCGTATCTTGACGTTTTAAGGCTACCTCCCGCTCGCCTGGTACTGAGAGTCAGCAAGTCGGCGGCATTTGAGAATCGAGAGCGTCGGCCAATCACAGCGTGTGAATTCCTACCGCGTTTTTGAATATATATTTATAAGAAGTTTTACATGAAAAAAACTGAACAATCTTACTAAATATGTCGAGATTTATTTACATAAAATATTTTTAACTTGTACAATTTGAAAGACGTAATTATAAAATCAATACTTTACAGGTTTCAAAAAAAAAAAAAAAAGAATATAATATAGGTACTGTGTGCATGATAAACTTACTCTAATTAATTTTATGTTAGTATAATTTTTTAAACAAAACTTGGGCGAAACGTACGATTTTCCAAATTCATTAAAACGTTTTCAATTACAATACTGACTACAATTATTACATATTTGATTGATTTGATCAGTTAAATTAACTGAATTTTCGGTGATGTTTGAAAAAGTAAATTATTGTATAGTAAAAATAAAATATCACCTTACATTACGAAGGCAATTTATGAGTGCAAAGCATTACATAAAATAAAACTTTCTAGAAAGCCTTTAATATCTTTTAACTTACAAAGGATGTTTGACATTTTTATAGATTCAAAGAATACTTTTTGTTTGATTGCTCATTAAAATAACACTTTTGCCATAACCATTCAATAGAACTTTTTCGTGTTTGTCATGTATTTTTGACGTTTTGAAAGTTTAGAAATTGATTTTAATATTTACTTTCTGTTTGTCGCTCATTTCATTTGATTTATATAAAATAATTAACAAAGAACATTCAATTGCTGTTAAACCAATTGTAAAAATATTTACAAATATTGATAATTTCATAGTTTTGTAATGTATACATTATATTTGTTATCTAAAATAATAATTATATATGGTAGAGATATAAATCTAACATTGACGCAAAAATTGACAATAACTGGATGTAAATGTTATTTGAAAGATTATATGATTTTCCAAATAATTTTAATGTGCGGTTTTCATTTTCTTAATAAAATCTAAAAATCACAAAATTTTTCTAGAAAATGTAAGATGTGTTCTTGGTAATCAAATTACCTCATAATTGTCACACCTGACTTTTGACTGCATACAATATAGTCTTATCGCAACGCGTATTTCATCCGAGAAAAAAAAATCCTCACTTCATGAACAACTAATAATAAAAAAGCAGACGTTCTTGAGCGCTGCCAGATAATAACCGCCATCCTCGTTTAATATTCAGGTATTGAATGATGGCACGGACGCAGATCAATATACCTACAAAAATATTTGCATAAGTTAAAAATGAGCTGTAAAAATTCCATGGATAAATCCATTCATAAATGTTTGCATGAGACAGTTCCAACTTTGTTAGCACCTTAGGCAACAATTGAACAACATAATTAAAACATTTTGAACTTATTTTAGGGATAAATATTTTTAAATTATTTACCAAATGCCATAATTAACCACCACAGCCAAGAATTTTCTCGAGATGCTAAATCAGTCGAATGTTTAACAATAAGAGTCCATTTTGTAAGGGAAAGACCAAAACCAGACAATGCTCCATAACGAGATGCTATTGTGTGGCAAAAGCACATGAGTAACAGGAAACCAATCCAATTGAATAAAAATGCAACTGTAAATTGAAAATGAAAAATTAATCTCAAAACTTTTACTTTTTTTATGTTTCTCATAGAAGAACTTACCCAAGAAAGCAGTGAAAAACATAAAGTCAGTGCCTAACATTCCACTTTCAGGATCACCATCAACACCATCTGTGTCTATGGCCAATATTGCTAATGGTTGCTGTGAAGGTCTTACACTACTAGGCTGCAATGAATGAAATATACATTTATTCCACATATTCAATGCTAAGGGTTTAAATATTATCTATACTACTTACTATGTGTACTTGGGGTAAAATTGTTGTTGGTATTGGTTCTCCTTGTAAAGTTTTCTCACGTTGTACTTCCTCGTAACTGGGTAATTTTGTAACTACTTCGTACGGTGGAGGGGCTGAGTAATCTGGTTTTGGTGGAGGTATTTCTTCAGTTGCTTCCTGCAATGAGTTTAAATATTACACAATGGATTATCACGTAAATATTAATAATGTTGAGATACAAATGAACTGAGAATTAAACTTACCGATATGTTTATAACTACATTTTGGGTCCTAGATGCTGGGATCTGTGGTTCTTGAGCTACCTCGTTGTTATGGTCCATATTTACAGAACTATTAGCTTGCCTATCTGTTGTAGAACAAGTAGGATGAGCCACAGGTAGACTCATTGCGCCTTCTTCTGCAGCAGAAGTGTCTGTTGTTGCTGGCGTGTGTTGTGACTGCGCAATATATAAAATATACTCGTTAAGAAAGTTTGTAACTGCGAAACCAAGGTGAAAGAATATCTTTCTACGATACTTGCAAATAATTTATACGTTTCTTCTAATTGAATTAATATACTCTCTCTATGAATATTTCAAGTATTGTTTCAATATTGGGATGCATCATATTTTTGAGAAATTCAAGTGAATCTTGGTATTACGCATATAATGCAACATTAAAAATGGAAAAAATTCTTGTTCAGCTGACTCACTGGACACAATTGATGCATAACAATAGATGTACATGTATAACTGCACAAGTAGTATACCTAGTATATATGCGCTATATACATGTATATAGCTTATATATATGAACGAAGGTGAAACGTCCAAAGGCATAGAGAAAATATTCAATAAGTCATACTCGAACGCGATAAAGGAAAATCAACGGATAAAGCCCGAGCGATCGCGTGATAAACGGGGGACAGGATCGTGCTCAAAACATGAAAAATAATATCGACGATAGTACGATAAAATCCAAGTCTACCATATTGAAGAATGTGATATGCGATCGGAGTGCGGTGAGGAGCTAGCCGCCTCGGAGTCTCTCCCAAGCGCGCAGCAGCAACAACGAGTCCTCGCCTCGAAACTGTCAAAGCACTGACACAGCCCACACACAATAATATATATCGATGTTCCTCGCAGCAGCAGCAGCAGCAGCAGCAGCAGCAGCAGCAGCGCAGAGCACTGTACTACACTTAATAATAAGATGTCTCTAAATGACAGCTGTATCGTGCGCGCGACTGCAGCTCCTTATGATAATTATCGCGCAATGTTTTGTTGGATAACTAATCTTTGCGTGTGTGCGTGCGTTAGTGGTCTCTCTCTCGCTCCGTCGTATGAGTGCACATACAGCAGAGGAGGAGAGAGAGAGAGAGAGTAAGACAGAGATATAGAGATATTATACACTATATCGTATCGTTACTGCGCGGACGATATGTATAAGGTGTGCAGTGATATACACACAATGTCGTATCGCGTACACATACTTGGATCGCTGTGTGAGAGTGTGTGTGCGTGGGTATACGCGATTCTGAATGGAATCGATGCTTTTGCGCGATCCGCGCACAGTGTGCAGCTTTACAGCAGAAAAGAGTATGACAAAAAAAAATTGCAATGTACCGTGCTCCGTCAATCGAGTATCGCTTACAGTCAAAACGTTTACTCCGATCTATCGTTCATTTACAGTTAGGGTTACATAGGAAATGTCATTAATTATCAATCAGCTAATTCACGACGCGCCGAACAAAGAACGTAATCTTCGAACGACAATAATGGAACTCTCCGCAAGCTCGCCTCGTACGCGTTTACGCACAGAGTAGCGTCAAAGCTCCATTATAGAAAGGCTTGAAGGCTTGGCACACACACAAATACGCACATGCTACATACGACACACACGAACTGGTGCTGCTGCGCCAATGGTCGTGTATGAGTTTACAAATGCTTAATGAGTATCGAGACGACGCACACAATGAACGACTCTGAACTGCGAGCGGGCGCGAGAGCCGCCGCCTTATAATAATGTGTGTATAGTAGCCGCGACGCAAACGTTTTCAAAGCGGCTGCGCGAAAATATGATAAAGTTTGCGTTATTGGATATATATTTTCGCTTCACGTGAGGATTTATGCCTATGCGGATGTCATTGTGTACATCGCTTTCATGCATAGCCGTTAGGACTCGATGGCCAACGTTTTTTTTTTTTGAAAATTTAAATTGTACGTTAGCTTATCTAAAAAGCATAAAAAAAGAAGAAGAAGCTTTCTTATCATGGGTCGATTCACAACACCGACGCAAGTCATATTTGAAAGTTCGACGAAGCGGGGGCATTCGAAAACTCAACCGACATCTGCCGAACGATTTACTTCGCTCGCGGGCTTGGAAAAACGCAGGCAGCTCTGTGCCTTTGCCACGACTTCATTTTAGAAGGAGAAGGTGTTAGCGCGTAACTTCACTGGAAACTTTCCTAATGCTGCCGCTTAACGGTCGCTTTTCATTGGCCCGCGGCGGGCCCAAATAGAAGTTTCAATGTGTATTTCGCACAATATACAAAAACGGAGCGCCCGCTGCGGCGTGAAGTTGACTCGAGCAGTTTCGGGACGCGCGCGCCGCCAATTGAAGCCAAACGCAAACTCTTGCGGTGCCCGCCGCCACCGCCACCGCCGCCGCTGCTGCTGCTTCGAACATAACACATCCTCAGTAGCAAGTAGACCGTTGCACGAGACGCTCTTCCTGCGTGACTCTCTCATATATAGAATACGCCGAAATTGTGTGTGGTAGTAAAGTGACTGCTGCCGCCGACAACTCTCTGTTGTACTATAGTGTAGTAGCGAGCGCGCGTTTCTCGACTGATAACGCACACGCACGAGAGTGAACGTCCCGATCAATCCACCATGTCCACGGAGACGATGACTTATAAGCTGGGCGATCTTGTCTGGTAGGTTTCTTCAATTGTCGAATTTTCGAATTTTCATTTGCATTCGAAAAATGCCCTAAAAGTTGTGTCATATACACCGCGGTGCGTGTGTGTGTATAGCCATGGGAAGCAGCCGCGAGAGAAGTGCCGCGCGCCGCGATTCAGCGCCTGTCAAACATAACCTATTTAATACGTATTATACATATAACCCATGCATAGAGAGTTTTGTGTGCGACCGACTATGATGATGATGATGATCATGATGATGAAAATGGACAGTGACCAAGTGAATTTTCTGTTTCTGTTGCAGGGCCAAAATGAAGGGGTACTCGCCGTGGCCAGGCCGTGTAAGTAAACAAACAAACAACAACAACAACAAAAAACTCCGGTCGTCTCTCTTGTTTATTTGTGCCTCGAAATACGCGATGTGTTACTTGTGTCGCGCATCTCCCGCGCTTTCTCACCCACACGCTTGTGCTTGTGCTTCTGCAAAAATGAAGTTACGAACGCGAATATACACTTTGCGTACGCGACTTGCGGGAACCGTGTTTTTGTTTTGATTCTCGGGGTGAAAGTTCATTTATTTTACGACTCCAAAATTGATACGCCCTAAACTTTATTATCTGCAATGCGTTATTCTTCAGCGAAACACTCCGGCAAATAGCTTTTATTTTTATTGTGTAAAATGGATGATGGAATTATAAAATTTTTTGAAATTTTATTTGTTCAAAATTAACGTATGATTATTTTCTATTTAATCTTTTATTTTATTTTCAACACAAATGTTTATATTAAAGGTATCAAACCCCATCAAAGATATGAAAAAACCAGCTACTACAAAGAAGATCCCTATATATTGCATATACTTCTTTGGAACAAATAACTAGTAAGTTTGCATTGAAATAAGTTGAATAATTACGATAAGTGCTTGAATTAACCATTTGTATTATCTTAGTGGATGGATTGATGAAGCTAATATTAAACCATATCAAGAGCACAAGGATCAGTGCAAACAAATGTGTAAAACAGCTAATTTCAAAGAAGCTTGCGATACTATCGAAAACTTCATAAGTGGTGGTGAAGTACGTGATTTATTCAAAATCTACACCCTAGAACAAAATTTTATAAGATTTTCAATGTTACACATATGTATTGTTATAGGTTTGGGAAGACAATTTAGATTCAAATGCTCTATTTGACAAACTCAAAGAAGAAGAAACTAACAATACTTCGTCTATTGAAAGAAAAACCCCAAAGATCAAACCAAAAAAGGTAAAAATCTTTTGGATATCATTCTAAGTTTTGAATTTTTATTATGTAAAAATTTTTCAATACGTCTGTTAAATAACATCATCCAAGTACAACTCATCACATTTCATCATTATTTTTATTTTTGTAATTTGGTTCTTTTTAAACAAATGTTTCTTTTTTAGTTAAAAACATTCGTACCTTTACAGGAAACTCCGAAAGAAAGAAAAAGGGAAAGCCTCACTGGAAGTGTTGGTAGACCACCTAAAAAACAGAGGACAGACTCTACTTCGAGCAACAATCGTTTGGGCAGCTTAAGTCCTGTTCTCAATCACTCAGCTTCCGTGAGAAAGAGTGCATCTTTACTTGATCGACCCACTCATATTTCCAAACCTGTAAGTTATTAGTTATTATGATGAACAAAGGGAGGATTAATCTAAATAGCTTGAAATTGTGATGTGGAGTTTATTCATTCCATTGGAATAGCGGTTATCAATAATATTTTCATTACTTTTATAGGAAACTCCCCCATTAGATGTAGCAACTGTATCTCAAGCTCTCAAAGATAAAAATATCCAAGCATCAGACTTGAAATTTGGATTTCTTGGTTTGGGTATCATGGGCAGTGGAATAGTTAAGAATTTATTGAACAGTGGACATAAAGTTGTGATTTGGAACAGGTCACAAGAGAAGGTATGTAATTATGTAACAAATACATTTTTATTATTATATATAAAACCCCATGCAAACTGTTTGTGCACCCTTTAGGTTTAACTTATAAGTTACATACTTCATTCATTGAAGAGTTTAAACTTTAGAGTCAAGAACTTTGCATGATCCAAAAATCATCAATACACATTGCAACATTATCTTTATCAGATCTAAAATATTCATATTTAAACTTACAAATTGAATGATTTATAACGGCTTTCTTAGAACAGACCTTTCATTTATTAGCTATGAATATTTCCCACTTGAAAAGTACCATTAATGTACCCTTCCAATGAGTTCAAGGAATGTACATAAAGCTACTTGATATTTTTATTCTTAGAATTATGCTTAAAAATTGGGGTTTTTTATTTTACTGTTTAGTTGATAGGTCTTTAGAACACCTCTTATGCACAATATTTGAGGTTAAACGATGATTATTTATTATAATGATAAATTTGAGAATTCTTGATTACTCAGAATTCTTTTAATTTGTATGCAATACAAAAATATCAGGCATCAATTCTTGAAATGGCTAAAGTAACATGAAAATATGTTTGTTCATTATTATTTTGTGATAATTATTTTAAATTTGTTCTTGAACATGAACACTTAGCTACTTAGGATTTGATTTCAATTGATTTTTTTACATCAATATGTTCATAAAAAAAATTATATAACACTTGGTATTATTACACATAGTGTGTGCATACTCGGAATGATAGGTGTAAAAGTCACATAAAATTAAATTGTCAGTGTAGGCAGTAACTTTGAAAAATTTTTATTCTTCCAAAATATACATACATATGGAATGAGAGTAATAGTTATCATACAGGAATTCCTCAAGGAATATTGATCTATTCTCTACTATTGATTATTTTTCTATAACTTGTTTAAAAAAAAAATTAAGTGTTAAAAACTGATATTCTTTATAGAAAAAAAATTCAACCTTACCTATGACCTATTAAAGTAAATAACCAAACGTGAGTAATAAAATAAAAAAAAGTTTCCGATTAATTTTCGGTTTTATCTTAGTGTAGCAAAAAGTGATTACGGCAGTCTTGGTATTATCTTCCGTGAAGAATAAGCCATTCTTATGTAGAAAAAAGGATACTCTTTAAAATGTAATTCAAAGAATCGTAGAAAAATATACACACAATAATCAAAGGGAAGCATAAGTACGCGTATAATTGTATTTTTTTCTCTTTTTTCTTTCATTAATTAAAAAAAAAAGACGTTCGTGTTTAATGGAATTCACAAATCCAGATGCAATTTTGCTAATTTTATATAACTCCGACCGATTTTAATTCGAGTAATACAGTAGTAGGTGCTTTGCAACACTTGCTGACGATAAACATATATTTTTAATAAATACACAGCTCACATCTCCTCTATTCATCGATGTGAATTGAAGTTCATCAACGGTAAAACGATTGTTGATTTTTTTCCGATTAACGAATCGTAATTTTTATAAAATAAGTCGCATCTCATAATTTTTCAGCGATATTAGTATCGACGTTCCACACAATTTTTCAATCATATTTTTTTGTTTAGTTAACAATGTAACAACGATGAATTAGATTCGCTATATTATATAAAAAAAATTAACTCGACTAAAAACACAACGCACTCTTAAAATCTCCGTTCCGAAGATATTTCGATGATAAAATAGATTGCACTTGTAGTAATAAAATCATCACGATGAAAACAGAGATAACCGAGGAAAAAAAAGAGAATCTTCGTTTACGAGAGCTCATGATATGATTGTTTTTATTAGAATTTCACTTACGAGTTTCGAGACGGGCGGGAGGCCACCGATTTTGGCTCCGCCTCAGATTTTTTTTTGTGTAATTGCCGATAGTTGAACACCATCGATCTAGTACACACACACATACACCCAAACATACATCATATATGTATATATAGAAGTTTTAGGTGTCGGTATATCTAAAATAAGCAGCACCGCTCGAGCACATACGCGACCGAATTACTCTTCTCTTGTAGGCATTACTTTATTATTTTGCTTTATTTTTTTTTATTCATCTCATTTCGCGTGACGCAAAAAACACTTTTATACAACTACATAGTAGGATCGATTTTTTCCATGCACTCACAGACTCACACACACGTATACACCGTTCGTAAGTTCCTCGAGTAGTAGCAGCAGTAGTTACTATTTACGATTAATTGAAACGAAATTTCTTCAATTCGAGCGACGAACACGACTCCCTTTCATACGCTCACGGCTGAATGTGCGGCGTTTTACGTTTTACTCGTGTTATGTGCCGCGCGCGCGCGCTCGTTCTTGATTCGCTCCTATATATCTCTCTCGCTCTGTCTCTCTTTCGTCAGCCTTCGTTTTAAAACCGAGCCGCAAAGGCTCGAGAGAACTGCGTAATCTAAATCGTATCCGAGTGTATACATATAATATATATATCTATATATTGTATAATAATAATAATTCATTTCCTATCGGTCGCCTAATGTAGGCTTGTAACTAATGACTTTTTTCAATCTAGAAGAAAGTTCTGCACCACTTATATATTTTTTTCTGTTATCACACATTGCTTTTCTTGTTGTTTTTTTTGTATAACCATGCTTCTCACAATATTTGTCGTTTTTTTCTTATTACTGCTCGAAATGTCTAAAACTGCACTACATAATATAAGCTCTACACACACGCGCACGTATCACATACACACACACGTGTTGTCAACACATCCAAAAGATCAAAGACGACGAACAGCACAGCATCGGACCTCAGAGCCTCGTCTCCCTGGGTAATTCCGGAAGACTGGCACTGGGTATGAGCATGTCGAGCACTTCGGGGGTACCGCGCGTGTCGCCGGCCAGAGTCTCGGCACTGATACCACGGAACACCGCCGGATGATGCTGATGATGATGATGATGATGATGGTCCAGGACACTGGCCACGGTGGTCGAGCTGCCGAACTCGTCGATCCTGTGCAGGAAAGCCGGGCCCATCTCCAGCGGTGGTCTGCTGCTGCCGCTGCGCTGCGGCGACGACATGAAGATCGACGGCGGCCGATTGTCGATGTAATTGATCACCTGGACGCCCTCGAGATTGTCGAACTTGCCGGCCGGCGGCGGACTGCGCGGACTGCACGCCGAGAGCTGCTCCGTGGGCGTGTAATAGTCGCTGTTGACGTCCTCGAGACTGGAGGCGTAAGCCGTGACTATGCCGTCGATCTGCGTCTTGAAGTAGGCGTTGACGCTGTTGGCCACCAGCGAGGCGTCGGTGATGGTGCCGTTGCCGTCGTCCACCAGGTCTTTGGGATCGAACACGACCGAGCCCGATCTGCCGCCGCACGAGCCGCTCCGACAATTGTCGAAGTACAGCGAGGGCAGATTCTCGAGTACCTTGTTGAGGGTCTGCTGCTGGTACTTGTAGGACTCGCGCAGACGCAGCACCTGGTGCGAGCTAAATTTACGAATCTTGTTGCGTTGGAAGACGTAGTTTTCGCGCACCCAGTTTAACTGGCTCGTCGAGTAGTCACGCACGCGCTTCACCTGCAAGCAAACAAAAAGGTAGATCGGCGCGTTGTCTTTTGCGTGCTTATAACTGTGAAGAATTAGTTGATCTAAAAAGCTTGAGAGAGAAAAATCGAAAATAAGCTGTGCCGCACACACAAAAAAAAAGGATCGTATGTCATTATACATATTATATAATTATGTTAATTGAACAAGACTCAGATAGCTGTGTATTAAGATTATTTTTAATGGTTAGATTGTCTTTTTATACAGGCCTCACGAAATGTTTCTTATTAATTAATTGTTAACTGCTCTCGCCGTTAGTAGTGGTAGTAGTAGTAGTAATGGAACTACGTTTTGTCTGTACGCAATTGTTCAATACCTGATCGCAGTACTGGTCCCGCAGCGTGGTCAGATGATTCGTGCCGTACTCGCGTATGTCGCGTATGTGCCTCATCTGGCCCTCGTAGCTGTCCCTGATCCACTCGACCTGCTGGGCGCAGTTGTCCTTGATGCGATGGACCTGCTGGGTGTAGTTCTCGCGCAGTCGCTCCAGCTGCTGGCTCTTGTACTGCTCGATGTTGTCCAGCATCTGGTAGATCTGCTTGGCGCGCGGAGTCACCCCGACGTGGCGACAGCACAGGCACCACTTCTGACAGCCGCATCTATATGACACGGACAAAGAAAAACAAACGAACGAACGAATTGATTATCAAGTGCACGAATGTGAAATATCGAAGTTAAGGCGAACTGAACTTGACGTTAAATAAACATTGATAGCGCATGTCGACGCTCCTTACCTCATGAAGAGATAGCGCAGCAGCTGAACGAGCAGCGTGAGCAGGAGGAAACCGGCGGCGCTCGCCGCGCCCACCGCCAGACTGAGCAGCTTCACCGTGTGCATGGTGACCGGGTCCATGCGCAGCGTCACCATCGTCGTCGAGTTCGAAATGGGATTGACGGCGAAGCACTTGTAGACCCCCACGTCCTGCCTCAGCAACCGAGTGATGAGCAGCGAGCCGTTGTCCAGCAGCTTGACGCGGCCGTCGTCCTCGAAGTCCGCCTGGTCGACCTGGTAGTCGTGCACCCGCGGATGATGCATGTAGGCGTCGGGGAACGACGGGTCGGGGCTCCAGTGGAAGATGCGCAGCTGGGGCGTCACCCAGGTGATCGAGGGCAGCGGATTGCCGCCGTACTCGCACTCGAGGATCACCGAGCTGCGGAAGACGTGCCGGTCGCGGGCCGAGGTCACCCGGCTGAGCTGGGGCGGCGTGCAGTTGAGGTAGCGCAGCGCATGTATCGTGTCGATGGTGTCGGACTCGTGGCCGCAGCGCAGACCCGAGTCGAAGGCCGCCCGATGCCGGTGCTCCTCGGCCCAGCGCACGAACCAGAACATCCGGCAGTCGCAGGCCCACGGATTGCCCTGGAGCTCGAGGTGGCTGACGTTCTTTAGTTGAGCTAAACTCGAGGGTAAGAAAGCCAGCTCGTTGTCGCGCAGCACCAGCCGCGTGAGCTTGGGCGTCTCGTCCAGAGTGTGCGGGCCCATCTCGCGCAGCGGACTACGAGCTATCTCCAGGGTCCGCAGCTCGCTCAGGTGAGCCAAGTCGTTGTCCTCCAGGACCTCGATCTTGGTCTCTGAGGCGAGCAGAGCCCTCAGATGCGGCGTCGACAGCCAGACGTTCCTCGGGAAGCCGGCCACCCTCGACCTGCTGACGCTGAGCCATCTTAAGTTTTCGAGCCCGTTGAAGACGATGTCGTTCAGTCTGCCGTCTCGGCTCAACGTGTTGCCGCTGAGATCCAGCCTCTCCAGGCTCGTCAGTTCGCCGAAGAGGCCGCGCGGCAAAAAGTCGATGGAGTTCGTGCTGAGATCGAGTTCTTGTAAATTGCCCAGTCCGGAGAACAGATGCGAGGGTATCTTGGTCAGATAATTGCTCGACAGCCTGAGAGTGCGCAGAGCGCGATTGGGCCGAAAGCTGTGATCGGGCAGAGAGACGAGCGAGTTGCCCGACAGGTCGAGGAGCTTCAGACTCTTGCCCACGGCTTCAAAGGCTTGAAAAGGCAGTACTTCTATCTTATTCTTCGATAAACTCAATGTTTCTAGTTCTTCGAGATCCTTGAAGATGTGCGGCGGTATACGGACCAGTGAGTTGCCCGTCAGGTTCAGATGCCTGAGCCTACGCGTCGAGCGGAACACGTCGACGGGCAACTTGCTCAGTCGATTGTCACCTAAGTTCAGACTCTCCAGCCGAGCATTGCCTTGGAAGTTTTGCGGATGAAGCGACTCGATGCCGCTGCTCGTCCACGACAAGTGGCGCAACTCCGCCAGGGGCTGCAAAATTTCCAAGGGAATCTGCCCCGACGCCGGAACGTTGATCAACTCGACGCTGAGTAGAGCCGAGTCGGCGAGACGATCGAGATCCCGCAGAGGTCGATCCTCGCAGCGGAGACTCGCCCGCGCGACGTCGCAGTCGCAGTTTCTCGGGCATCCTGTCGGAACGTCGCCACCGCTGCTTGGTATCGACAATTGCAGAATCACGGCCAAGCATGTGCAGAGAGTTAGGAACCAGCGATCTTCCTTCATTCCTGAGACCTAGAATTCAAAGATAACGTGTTATTTTCAATCTTCGAGAGATCGGAGTCGATAAATATTTTATATTTAGTACCAATCTTGTGTTTATACGTGTATAAATGTGTGTGCGCGAGTACGAACATCGTATATTCGATCTAACATTGCTTGGAGAACATTCTAAACTTGACATTCATTACGTCTTACTAATCGTGCTTAATTATTTCGAAAAACCAACGTGACGTATCGTTGGAAAAAAAACTTCCACAGTCATTAAACTGCATCATTGCAGCAGTAGGAGTATATATACAGTTATACTGTATAAGCATAAAAGAATTTTTTTGCAGTCGTATACTTTTTGTGTACATAAACAAGCCTACTTTGTTTCGTAATTAGATTTACGATAATTTTATTCATTTATTTATTCAGTTATATTTAAATTTTTTCAAAGCTAGACCTTTTCACAAGTTTATCGTTGCTCATTTTAATGATTTTCATTTAACTCTCGAGCGTATCAACTGTTACCGTTGGCCAAAAACTTTGTTTTGGCATCGACGCAAGGCAAAGAGAGAGAAAGAAGAGATAAAACGAGAGAGATCAGCACGAATTTTAGAGCAAATTTTCGACATTTATCTGTTATTTTTTTTGGGTTATGAATTGCAGAGAATCGCGCAAAGGAAACGTTAGATTTTCTAGAACGTACCCTGGCGCTTGTGTGTGAGTGTGGCTAGCTAACATGTAACAGAGCCAGCAGCACACATTGTACAAAGGAGAGATGCTCTCATGCGCGCGATCAGCGTCTGTGTATGCGTGTTTGTGTGTGTCTACGTGTGTGAGTTGGTTGGGTACAACATACAATGTGCAATGTAAAGAGTGCAAGTGTACCTAATGCGAGCAGCTCGTGGCCGACGACGACGGTCTTTCGGTTGGGTAGTAGTCGATCTTTGGCGACTTGCATTTGCCTCCACGATACACCACCCTGGCTGCTACGGCCTTCTTTCGCTGTGTCAGCTGCTGACTCGTCTCTGCACCACCAACACTGGCAGCAGTACACGACACGAGTGTTTTTTTCGTCTAGTTCAGCTGCTACTCGTTGCAGCCGACGATTAAATGCTCCGCAGCGTATAAGCCATCGAGGAGGAGGCCGCCATTGCTTAATACTACTACTACACTGTTCACTACTGGTCGGCCGTTCTTTGCACTTTTGCTCAATGAAAGAAGGACGTCGTCGTCGTCGTCGTACTGCTGCTGATGCGTCGACGATCGATTTTCTGACTCGCAATACTGACACATGTTTTTGTTGTCACACGTTATACGCGTTTTAAATATAAAATGAGCCGAGCTAGTAGTGCTGCTTGCTGTTGTTGCTGCTGCTACTGCTGCTGGTCGATGATTGCGCCTGCGAGTTCATGCTATAGCATAGCACGCGCGTGCTGACGCAAATAGGCCTGCGATAGATATAGATACGGGTATATCGATATTATAACGTGTGTGTACAAGATCCGAGTAGTGCAGAAAACGGCGAAAAACTCGCGTGTCTGTCTGTCTGTGTGTGTCTATATAATACGTGCGCTGCAGTCGGTTTATGATACAACTACTGCTTGAGCGACTCGGCCAAGACTGGGGTAACGTCAGGCAGCAGCGACCATCCGAAGCCAATGTGCCCGTGTATATTATACGAGGCGAGCGACGGCGGCTGCTCTCGCTGGCTGCTACAGCTACTGCTGCTGCTGCTGCTGCTGCTGCTGCTCCGTAGTACAGTCGTCGAGTCCGTAAAATAGTGGGAGAATCGGAGAGAGAGAGAGAGGGCCGAAGCTGGCGCAACTGCTGCTGTTGCCTGTGCTGTGCTGTGCAGCACACAATGCTCCATGTATAAAAAACCATATAGGACTCGTGCACTGGCTTTGCGGAGTTTAGGTGCTCACTAACACACACTTATACGCACTTACACATGAGACTATATAGCGACGTTACGTATAGTTGTATTAATGTTGTGTCTCTGTGCGACAGCTCGACTGTTCTCTCTTCGATGTTATTTTATATACACACACACACACACAAAGAAAGATACTCGGAGTTATATATACGAGCCTCGGAGTGAGAGTCGTGTCCAGAGTCCGCGGGGCCGTTACCACCGCGCTCTTACAATATATCAAGTATACCGAGAAACCGAGAGGAAGAAAGAGATTTTCAGCCTCGACAAAGTGCGACAACCCATGCGTGCGTCTCTTTCTCTTTCTCTCGAGAGATACATATATACTTGCGTGAATGAATCCATATTTTGCCGTAACGATTTTGTTCCTCGCAACGACGACAACCCCTACGCCGCGATTCAGGTGTTGCGCTCTTTTACCTTGGCATTGTCGTGGTCGGTCTATCGGTCGGTCGAGCTAATCATTGGCACACATGTGACCCGAGTCGTTGCGTGCGTGCGTAAGAAGAAAGACACTACACTTATATACACACACATTTTGCCGAAATGAGCGGCGTGTTTATACTAACCGATTCCTACGTAGCTGCGTCCGATCTATTTTTTATTATTAAAGTAAGCAAAAGTCTTTGACGTATTACGCGCGTAGAGTAGTCTATATTTTGTGTGCGTGAGTGTGTATTGGGTTTCCGCAGCGAGAAAGTTGAAAGAAAAAAAAGAAAAGCCGTCGGTATAGTGGTAGCCTTGGAACGATATTATATATTTTTTTATATAATAATAATAATAATAATAATAATAATAATAATAATAACAATAATAAAAAATACGATAAAGTCGTAAATTGACGTAGCGCGAGGTGGGACGTCGATTAAAAGACACATTTAGACTGCGTTGATTGGTATTATGCGAGGCGTCTTTTTCAAAATTATATTTAGCGAAACTGTATAAAAAAAATCTAGCGATCGAGAGGCTTTTTTTAGGCTTTCAGCTATACACTATTTTCGAGCTTATAGTCGGTATAATTTATAAATTACTCGACAGTCGTTGCAAGACCCATTGACTATGGCATAAATCGTTCGCGTGACGTATATCGACGCTATATTAAGTTCCTTCTAACACCTGTACGAATCGATAAAAACATTCGAAAGATCGTTCACGAGGCACATTTCTACAAGAATATAAAGGTGTTATTGTTACGGCAGAGAGAGGCTATTATGACCGAGGCATTGATTGGAGCGTTACACACTGATAATTGACTGCGATGTTTTTTTTATAACGCCCGAGAGATAAATAATGCTAAAGATGCCTCGACGAACTAAACTCGGCCAGTGCGCTGAAAATAAAGAACAATTACCGAGCCAGAGTCGAATTTTTCTTGCTCGTTCTTAATGTTTCGTGAACTAAATTTTGATAAATCGCGCCCGCGAGGGAACGTCAACGAAAAGTTTGCATGAAAAAACAAGCCGCATGCAAATATCTCTTCTCTCGTGAATGGAAAAAAGGCGAAAAACTGATAAGATTATAAAACGTTCGGTTGTTGAATTGCTTTAGCTTGTGCGTGAATAATGATGAAACTGCGACAAAATAATAAAAGAAAAAATGCTGCCAGATGTCGTATACGAATTCGAAGGCAGCTTCGAGATACATACATATCGATATATAGAAACGGTGCATATTATACGACGGTTAATGTGAGTCACATATTCGAAATGTTATAAACGACGACCGGGCGTTAATGACAACAAAATTGTCAAAATATTGACTCGATAATTTTCAGCGGATCAGAGCGATTAACATCTCAATTTATAGATTCTATCCGTAAAATCGTCGATTTAGCTGCAGTTTATTACTCGTCGTAAATCGCAAAATTGAAAAACCCCCGCGCGCGCGAAAAAAAAAGTGTCTTCCCGCGCAAGTTCATTGTATATAGCGCGCGGGGGCGGCCGCCGCGTAATCTTATCGCGTACGATGCAGCGCGCAATCCTTTTTAATCGTCTAACAGCGCGATGCAAATGTCGATAACGCGGTTCTCTCTTATCGCAATTCGAATTGACCCTAAAGCAGCAGCACCACAACACATCAACACACATCCAACACACGCAACAAAACGATGCGATGATGTATGTTGTACGGACGGTCTAGTCGCGCTGTATGCGCCGCGTAGTTGCCATTCACCGATGCGAGGGCCGTATCGATTTCACGCCAGACCAGCCTCGGCGGATCATGGGTCTGCCTCGTGCCGGCAACACTGGTAGGCTCTGGCTGGCTGGCTCTGAACAGCTGACGTGTGTGCCATGGCGCGCATAACACTGCAGCGCGATATATATAGAGAGAGAGAGAGAGATAGACTTTTACCCGAGCGCACGAGGGACATTATATACATCATCACGTGTATTTGATCGATTATTTTGAGGCTTGGAGTGCCTAAGCATTTCTTTTTATCTTTTTTATGTCATGGAGCGTGTTCAGCAACGTCCAACGCTCCAATAACAAAAAATTAGCTCCCAAGGTTAATTGAAACTGTACGTTATTTTGAGATGTAATTTTTCAAGTACACAAGTTGATTATCTTTTTTTTCCAAGTGAGTGGTATTTATTCGTGAATTAAGAAGTTTAAAGATCACTTGGTTTCATAGTTAACCGATATTTTAGTCCTCTATTTACAAAAAAAATCATGTCATCATTGTTTTGGAAAAAAAGTAGAAGCTTGAGTTGCCGCGAAGCCATACGACTGTCTTTTCTTTGCTCTTCTCTATTTTAAAATTACTCGTGTATAAATATTTTTTCTGACTGTTTCTGAAACTATCGATACGCATAAATCTTGTGAATAATTCAACAATTCTTCGAATAATCATGAGCTTGCACTGGAAATTATTTAAAATTATGCCTTCCTTGTGTCAAGTAGGTTCTACGTTATGTATTAAAAAAAAATCATTTATAAAAGGTAATTGAAATATACCAATTAAACAAAATGAACTGCATCGTAAAGAGCTTTGTTGAGTTTTTTTTTACCGTTTTTATATTTTATTTTGATGTTGAAGTAACAATAGTAATAGTAATAATATCAAATTTTTCCGAAACGCGTTAATAACTAGGCTGCACCGGACCTAAAACTTTTCCTGTTCTGCACATTTTTTACGTTGTCCAGTTCAGAGCTTACACTTGTACTTTTACAGCAAATCCAAAATAAGTTGTTCTGAGTATTTCAGTTGAAAGCAGTCTTTACTCGGAATTACGTCCGAATTTATCGTGGAAAGTTAATGATACGGCATTATAAGTTTTTCAGAGTATTAGTTACAGCTGTATTGATTTAGTCATCGTTTGATTGTTACTGCAATTGTACGCCAGCGATATTCAAAACGGCATTAATTGCATTTTTTCTTTCGGAGTTGTGTTAAAACACAAACAAGCGTTGGTCGCTGAAATTGATAAAACGTTGCCGTTTCGTAGTTGGGTTAATATGCTTGAAATTTATTTTTAAAAAACAACTTGAAATACAAGTTTAAAATGATTAAATTTTAAAATTGCTGTGGTGTACTGGCTTTAAAAAAAATGCTTGGCCTAAAATTATCATTAACAGATATCTGAAAAAACTATTTTTGAATCGTAAAATTTACTTTGAATTGAAAAAATACAACTCGTTCGAAATAAACTCGGAAAATGTTTGATTTTCTCTCTAAACTAGACTAAACTAGACTGCTTCGGTGCACATTTAAGGAAATTAAGAATATACCTACGCAACTTTCATCGCTAAAAGACGAATACAAAATATACATTTTGTAACGAGGAATTACAACGTACTTATAAAGAAGCGTTTAACTCGCCAGTTAGAGTAGCCGATGGTTTAAAAACTGCTTACGTACGTTTACTTACGTATGTTATTACACCTATATCGTTTGAAAGTACAATAATTGTAATTGCATAATGGGTTGTTTATAATTCCGATGTTTGATAAAAAGTCCTAAAGATTGATTGCCTTTTAACGTTAATAAACAATAATACAAGTACTAAAATCGCGCAAAGGTCATAAAGTACTCTCATCGATATAAAATTAACGGTTAATTGGGTGATTTGAAAATGTTGTAAGCCCGATGATTTTTAAAAAAATTAACTGTTTTTTTTTTCGTTGCGCAAAACGGGACTCAATTTAGCTTTTAAGGTCGAGCAAACACAAAAACATATCATCTTTGTTATCGTTGAATGCAAAACTCGCTTGATTGCCCACACACAAGCTCTTGTATAATGTGCCGTTGAAGGGGTCTCTCTTCTCACTCGCATATACTGCTAACAGCAGCAGCAGCGGCGGCTCACTTTCGCTGCTGCTCGAACGCGCAGAGTAATGTAATCAAAAGTTTTATTTCAAACATCGTAAATTTAAACTCGGCTTTTGATTTGATTACACGTTTTGACGTGGATTATGTTGACAACCCCCTATGTCGAAGCAATGGCCGTTGACAAATTTTGACGCGTACATTTGATTCGAAGTATCAAACTTCGGCGTTGCATCGAGAGACTTCAGCCATGTTGCGTCACGTAAGCGTAACAACGACCACAGCTGAATTCGCTGCGCGGCAAACCAAGCCCGGAATATTTTTTGTCATCGATTCTCCGGTGCATATAATAAATAAACTCTTATAAATTATCTCAACGTAAAAAAACGAACGATTCCAATATTAAACCAATGGTACAACAACAACAACAGCGACTCCGTATATTTATCGGGTATCGTGCACAAGGAGGCCACAGACATGGCGTCGCTTGATGATGTGGCTGTGCGGCGCGCGGAGCTATTCGCTATATATGTTGTGCGCTATAGTTCAGTTTGTCGCTGATACATATAGAATTTCAGCTGTGCTGTGCCGCATGGCAATGAATTTTTCCCGACGCGCACAGAGCACAGCAGGTCGAGTTCGTTGCGACTCTCTCGAATGCCGGTTCGAGAATTTCTTCAAAATACGAACGAACGACCGATGTGCCATCTGGTCACACAGAAGCGTCGCGTGTGACTGACTCGTTGATGATAATGTAGAAAATTAAAAAGCGACACTGGAGCATGGTAATTCTTCCGTGGATGTATTCTAATTTATCCGATTATGAGATGGTATACGAATGCGGATGTCACTGTAATACGAACTTTCGTATTATCCCACAAGTTTGATAATATTATTATATTCGTGTGATTCAACATTTGAACTCATTTTTAGTACAATCGCACTTTACTTATAAAACTTTTATATAATATCATTATCCTTTGCGATGTAATAAAAACATTTAGTTCAAAGCTAATTTCTCTTTTTTTTCTGATTTCAGTGCAACGATTTTGTCGAGGCAGGAGCTGAAAAGGGTCTCACTCCCGCAGATGTTGTCGCCATGTCTGACATTACTTTCTCTTGCGTAGCAGATCCCCAAGCTGCCAAAGAGGTTGGTACCACTTTTAATTTTCCTCCTACGAATGCATTTTTTACTCGTCGAATTTATAATGCTGAAAAGAGGAAAAATTGCGTATCGGAAAATTTTACCAAATTCTAATATCGTTCTTCGCAATGTTTACAGATGGTTTTTGGCAATTGCGGAGTATTATCGGAAATCACGGCGGACAAGGGCTACGTCGAGATGACGAGTATCGACGCCGAAACATCGGCCGATATCTGCGAGGCGATCATGGCCAAGGGTGCGCGCTACCTCGAGGCTCAAGTGCAAGGCAGCAAACCGCAGGCCGAGGAAGGCAATCTGGTGATCCTCGGCGCTGGCGATCGGCAATTGTTCGACGACTGCAACAGCTGTTTCCAAGCAATGGGCAAAAACGCCATCTATCTGGGCGAAGTGGGCAATGCTTCGAAAATGAACTTGGTACTTCAAACGATGACTGGAATTTGCTTGGTTGGATTAGCTGAGAGCATGGCTCTGGCCGACCGTGCCGGTCTGCAACAGAAGGATGTGTTGGAGATTATGGAAATGACTTCATTAGCAAGCCCACTGCTTACGGAGAAGGGAAAAGGTACGATTGTTTTTTAGACGAACTTTACTTCCTTTTTATATCGATACGGAAAAGAAATTATTAATGATCTTTTTAAATTTTTTAGCCATAATTGAGGGAGGATTCCCAACACAAATGCCTTTGCAACACATGCAAAAAGACCTCCGCCTTGGACTCAGTATGAGCGATGGTCTTGAACAGCCTTTACCATTAGCGGCTATAGCAAATGAAACTTATAAACACGCCAAACGTCTTGGATATGGTACACATGACGCTTCGGCCGTTTATATTCGTGCAAGATTTTAATAACTAATGTATCCACACGAATTGCTCAAAAAGTTTGATAGCTTGACAAGAATATTAAAAATTTTAAGTTGGTAAATAAATTGGATGAAGTAGATCTTATAAATTGCCTGTTATGTTAACTTTTAGAACCGATACATGTTACGCGAAATTTTAAGAAAGATTATCTTGAAACTTATCTTTCGTGCAAAAATTCGCGTTTGCAGGGTAAGTTATTTAATTGGTAATTTAAAGGAATTTTTGTAAAAAATTCAAGAAGAAATATCCGTTGTCTTAAAGTATTTGTAATGATTTGAGCAGTGTCAAGTTTGCATCTAACATCGATACTGTGCATTTTTATATTGTACCTACGTTTAAAAATTCAACTTCCCATCAATTTTGTAAAAAAAACTTCCATTGAACAATTATCGTACATTTTGTAATGTATTTTTTTTTCGGCTTGTACTAATTTTTTGACACGCTCGCATAAATTTCAAGCGTGAGTATTTGTTGCTTTTGTTGCACAGTACCATAATAAAATTTTCTTTATGAAAGTAATTGGACGAGCTTTTTGTAATATATTATGTGTTTTTAGTGGTCGTGCTAACGTACAATTTTTGAAATCGTCTATCGTTAATATTTAGTGCGACTCGTCAAAATGATAGAATCAAATTTCACACTTCAAAATGAATTCATCTTTCAATGAATTTATTACTTTCAAGTGCCTTAATGAGTTTTTAATGTATCATTTGTCAAAATGCTTTAATGCATGAATCGAACATAACATTTTACATTTATGTGTCGATTTTTGTATTCATTATTAATTCAGGGCACTTTTGCGAAATAGTATATCTTATTGAAACATCCGTTTTGTTCTAGAGTTTTGTTGGACGAGTCAAACGTAATATCTAAACAACCTAGAAACACACATTGTATAACCAAAAAGAAACTATTACATTTTCTATAATCTATTTTAATTTTTAATCGTAAATATATCAATATTAGTATAAAAGTATGTTTTTGGTGATTATATGCTATGGTTATTCATAAAATTAATAAAACTTTTTTAATATTAAAACTTCTTTCTAATAATTTAGTTTACTTTTATACGAACTATACACAAATGAAGCACTTTTAGAATTAAGTTTGAATTTGATTGATCAATCATTATTTATTGGCAATATTATATATGGTTCTTTAAATATTGAACCTCGTTAAAGATATTCATTTAAAGTGATAGTGGATTGTAAATGAAATGTAGACAAAATAAAGTGCGTTTATGATTACTTCAGAGAAAAATCGCTTAGAATTTTAATGTTGAAGAACATTTTAATAATAAGATTTATCAAAAGGATCCTGATCTATCATCCGATCTGTTATTAAAATAACATTGACTATCAATATGCCCAAAGTTCTTTATAAAATTGACATGGTTTCTCAACCAAATACACGTGAGTGTTGTAAAGGATTGTTATTTTACATAGCTATCGGCAAAGTATCACAATGGTAGATTGGGATCCTGGCACAGACACAAATTAATGAAAATGAATATAAATGTAAAAAAAACGTGTATTTATGATATAATATCTATGAAAAAATAAATTTTTTCAGAAAGAAACGAACGACGACGATGAATTATTTCTGAACGTATTTTTAAGATCTTACCACAAACGGCGCACACAGTTGTCGAGAATTACATACAAATTGTTCTTGCTGTCCCGCAGCCGAAAGTAAACACTTTTTCGGGCGCTTCAGTTTAAACGAAATTATTATTTACTGCCCGAGGGAGTCATAAAAATCGCGTTTATGTGCGAGCATTGGTCGTGTGGAGAAAAAAAAACCCGCCGCAGTACACACGTTTATCGGACTTGATTACTAATGATAGTAGACGATTGACTAATAGGTTTGGCTTAAAATATTTGCTTTGTTCAAAAGACGTGTCTCTTGTGTAAACTAATTAATTTTCTTTGATAAAAATGATTAATCAAATTATTCTATGTCCTAGCGATGAAAAATGCTTACTCTTTTTTGCCAGCTTGAAAATATGGTCAAGCTTTAGTTAGTAAAACAGTTAAAACAGTTGCGTTTATTAACGATTAAAAAATTGAATAATATTTTATATTATAGATAGACTTCATTATCGGCAGGTAGAATGGGGTTCAACGAATTCAAATTTTTTAACGGTCCGATTAGAACGTCTAGGATCCAACGCTGATCATAGTTCCATTTTTTGAGTTTCAGTCATTCGAGTGGAAGGCGATACGACGACGGTTGCACTTGCCCCCCTCGCGCTCGCATAAAATACATCAGCTTCATAAATTACTAGTTCAAGTGCTTTTATAATCTCTATAAATATATAAATACGTTTATGGATTTACTCAAAGTGTGGAACGTTCAGACACTTTTGCTCGCGATATACCAGTAGCGAAAAATCCGTTGGATTGATTATCACGATAAAAAAAGAAGAAGAAGAAGGAAACTCGTCGTCGTCGCGCCGCTCCGCGTGCATATAATAATTATACATCGTCGCTTGTTTACATCGAGCCGCGATACATAACATAAAATATATCGACAAGTACATTTAATCACGCATATGTGCAGCTCGCGGAAGAAGCATAAATAAAAATAAAGGTGGTGAATCGTCGAGAATGCCCCGTTTTATATCATCGCGAGTGCACATATAATAAGACTCGTGCGTACGACTGCTAAACTCGTAAGCAGGCGCCAATAATACAAAGAGGGAGAGAAAAAAAAGCGTTGTTGTGCCTATTGGTTACATTGAAGCGGAGTCTCGTATTATGTCGGTGAGTGGCGCGCTCATGGCGGCAGCTCGAGGCACTTTGAGGAGCTCATAGGCCACTGGCCAGACATCTCTCTGTGTGTAATACATACACACACACACACACACATAATCTACCGTGTATTAAAAGGCAAGTCTGAGGTGTATTAGAGGCAGCAGCAGCCGCCGCCGTATGTACATGGGAAACGCGTGTTGCCAACGTCACGGCGCGGCTCTCGGCTCGGAGACCAATAATAAGCGGGGACTCGATGACACCTGTGGCTCTCGGCGCAGCGCAGCAGCAGCAAACAGCAACACGGCGCAGCAGCAACAGCAGCAGAGGCACAAACATAGCATAGCGTACAGCGATACGGCAAGTAAGCACAGGCCAGTAACGTCCCAACTGTCATGCCAAGCGTGCGTCCGTGCGTGCGTCGACACCACCACCACCACCACCACCATCAGATCCAACCGCCACCACCAGCAGTAGCGTAGAGCTTTATCTGCGCGCCTTCTTTCTCTTTTCCACTGCTTGAGCTGTGCACGGAGCGCCGCGCGGCTCTCTTGGTCTCTCTCTCTCTCTCTGCACCTCCTCCCGCGCTGCCGCCGCCACCGCTCGCAGTCGTCGTCGCGTTAGTGTGGTGTATATAGTAGTGGTAGTGTGGGTATAGTATTATACTAGTGTAAAGCCCCACCGTCCACCATCAGCTGCTCCCAATTACTCGGCGGAGATCTCTCGACTTTCAAGATTCTTTATCGCTCACCAGAGCGCACAGTGTCTGTGTGAGTGTGTGTGTAAAGTGTTTCTTTTTTTTTTTTTGCTTTTCGCCGTGCTCGCGGTGCTCGGTGCCGATACGTACACAACGCGCTCGCGCACATACACGGACAGTGAGTGCGCGTGTGTAAGTATATACGCGGATATACATATTACATTCGCGCATATGTACAAATAATAAACGCGCAAACAGCAGCGCATTAACGCACGCGATCGAATCGTGCTCGCGCTTCTCTCTCTCTCTCTCTTTAAGTTCTTTGTGACTTGTGAATTATTATAATATTGTGAGTTATACCAGTAAGTGAGGTGCTGTTGTGTTGTCTCTGTCCCGCTTCTGTCTCTCTCTCTCTCTCTCACTTTGCGAAAAGGAACGAGCAGCAGCAGTCGACCTCGACACATGCTACGATTGCTATACGGCCGCAGTAGCGAGTCTCTCTCTAGCAGCAGGTCATCGTGTGTGTTGCAGTAAACAGCATCTCTCGCTCCGTCTTTCGCTCGTGAGTGCGCGTGTGCTCTATACATATGTGTGTGTGTTACATTAGAGAGAGCGGAGTATAGGTTATTTAAAATCTATCTCTATCTGTCTGTTTCTCTCGGCTACTGCCATCGTCGTCGTGATTCGTTTACTCTCTCGTCGGCGCGTCGGCGGCCGAAACTCTCTGTGCAACATACAAATGGTGTATACTTCTACCGAGTGATTACCGAGTGAATTCAACAATTGTGTGCGAATAATAATAATAATAATATTCGATACCACGAGAAAAAATCCTGTGTGTTTTTTAAAAAGTGAACAGTGTCGGCCCCCGTGGTGTGTGATTTTTTTATAATATACACAAGAAGAGAGAAGAAGCAAAGCGAAAACAAGTGCCGAGAGTGTTGGTCGTCGATGCGAGAAAGAACAGCACATAAGCAGCGGCAGTAGCAGTCGTCGCAGAGTATATAAATAAAAACAACCGTCGAGGAGTGTGAGAGACAGAGATTCCGACGACTACGCGACGAGGCCGATATCGTCGAATTTGGGAAGCGTCGACGAAGACGACGACGACAGGCATAGGCTCAGCGCTTCGTCTGCCTGGCGCTGTCTAGTACTACAACGTTTTGATTTTTTTGTCTCGCTCTTCGCCCCCGAAATTCGCTAGGTAAGTCGCCGCAATACGCCTGTGAGAAAACACAGTCATTTACATCTACTTTACACGGGCTGCATGCACGTCTGTAATCATTGAAGTCGCAGCAGCAGCAACAGCAGCAGTCACGTATACACATTACGTACATGAGTTAATACGTATACATATGTAAGCAACAGCGGCAGTGTACGCGCAGTTACGTACCCGCGTACATACACACGCATGCACATTAGGTGTATGTGTGTATTCAACGCATAGTAGTACATACACGCGCAGTAGAATTCCTAACGCGGACGACGACGACAAACTGCCGCATATAGTGTGCTCTTGTGCCTGGTGCTACCGCTGCTGTCTGCCTGTGTGTGACATTCCGTCCATATACCACTACTTTATCGGCGCGGTGGCGATACGGCAAGTCTTGTTCTTGGTGCGCGATACACATTTTATAATATATAATAAATGATTTTCCATAATGTTAGCGTGCGCTTATAAAAGCGAGGCGGTTATGTAAACAAAAATACAACGGCGGGCCCGCTGCCATATGATAGTGTAGCGGTAGAGTAGAAAATTTGCTCGTGTGTGTGCGTGCGTGCGAGGAGACTATAATACGTATAAAGAGAATATATCCGAGAGAGGAGTCGAGGAACGCGAGCACATATCCTCCTATGTAACACACAGACACGAGACGCGAGAGAGCGGAATAACCGAAACGTAAACAGAGACCTCTTCCGCGCGGCTTTCCCTATGCTGCTGCTGCTGCGTGTGTCAAAGTTCAGATATTTTCCTCGCTTGTGCCGCCGCGACTTCTGCTTCTGCTGCGACAAAGAGTCTCTCTCTTTCTCTCTCCGTCTCTGTCTGTCATTGACAGGCAAGAAATGCGTGTGTAGTAATACGCGTCGTCGCGCGACCGCGAGCGCTGTCAAAATATTTGTTGTTTTGTGTACATGTATGTGCGCGCGACCGTGTGTATGTGTATACGTGCGCGCAGCGCGGGGCTACGCGCAGTTGCACCATGTCCTGTCCTTTCGCCGCATTACGCGCGCCTGCACACACACTGACACACGAACATACGCAAAGGTAACTTACGCATGACTACACACCGAAGTCTTGTGCACGTATATTACAGCAAACATACATTCGTGCAGCAGTCTCGGACGCGCGCATGCAAGAAAGAAAGACAGAGAGAGAGAGGCAGCAGCAGCGGCAACAACACCGCGCCGGCATATTATAGGTTAACCTCCTTTCGATCTTTAGCTTCCTTGTGTCTCCAGTTTTGCTGCGCTGTAGTATGTGTGCCTCTCGTGTGCGTGCGTGTGTCCGCCTCTGCTGCGCCGCTGCTGCATTTTATGTAGGTATGTTGTGTTGTGTTGCCTTATAGCCCCTCTTCGGCGTTTGTCATCGGGCGCGCGCGCGCGAGCCGAGATTACCTTGTGTACCTTTAACGCGTGTATTTGTGTGTGTACACACACACACGCGTACACACTGTATGCAGTTTTTTCTGTCTGTCTGTCTCTCTCTCTCTCTCTCCGTGAACTACATGTAAACTGAAACTGCAGCACGTTGCATCGCCGCCGCCAGTACTGCTGCAGTCACGCATCAGTAGAATCGCGAGCGCGTTCGATTTTCCCGCCACTTCTGGGAAACTTGGCGTCGTCTCTCTTACGTCCAAGTGTGTGTAAATGCGTGCTGTGAGCGTGCCTATCGCTTGTTATATATAAGGTGCACACGCAGCCAGCAGGCAGCAGCTCTCGAGCAATGTGCAATGGCCAACACAACGTGTGTATGTATAATAATATAATATATATAGAAACGAGTCATTGCAAATGAATCGCCGTACTTGAGGCCCCGAACAACCCGAGCAGTAGCGCATACATTATATTGAAATTGCCTCTCGCACGCACATACACTCGTGCATGCGACGACGAACGAGACTTATTGTTTTGCTACACGTATAGGTATTACATTTTTATACTTTGTGTCAGTGCACAGGCAGGCAGGCTAAGGCAGGCAGGCTAAGGCAGGCAGGCAGGCTCTCAGCTATAACCGTACGTATTGTCGCGCGAGGGGAGAACGACCGATGCCTTCAGCGTCGTCTCGCTCGCTCCCCATCGGCTCTCAGCTAGCAAGCAGCTAGCTTCCCTCGAGGCGCGCCGATACAACCCTAAATTTTCTCACACAACCATCTGATATTTATAATTATTATGTAATGTACTTGCATATGCCGCTGACCGCGCGACGTATTTTCGGCTTTATCATTGAAAATTTCATAAAAATCGGGACGCGCGCGGTACACGATTGAATGAAATCATTTTTGTGCCTTGCATTGGTGACGAACGCTCGGTGCAACACACGCGAGCATTAAAAAAAAAACCGTGCGAGGGTCCGACCGAAGAACGGCACATATGCTTATACGTCTATAAGTTCGCAATACAGGTTTTTTGGCGAGGTCGCGCGTACATACACACCTATATACGAACGCTCTTATAAAATGTATACATCGACGACGACGAGGAGAGCCGTATGCAATGTGCGCACAGCGCACAAAGTGTCTCGGGCAGCTCCGACTTCTACTTACTCTCTATGGCCGTCCGGGAGGCATATAGCCTGTGCAGCAGCAGCGGCTTCGGTGTAGCATGTGTTTATATACACACACTTATACACGCGTATCGTGTATAATATCTCTGCTGACTGAGCTGCTGCCTGCATGTTGACGTTAATCTGTCCCTGTGTATGTGTGTGAGTGAGCGTGCGCAAATACACGTATACAACATCATCGCGCGCAGTTCGCGTATTATATATAGTATAGTATACGCGAGAGTGCAGCTGCGCGCACGTGCGTATGCACAGCTACTATATGCAGGCAGGATATATCGGCATTTATATATACATGATTCAGTTCTCCTCGAATGTGTGTATGCGCGCATTTATGTGGATTCTGAAAATGTACGTGCATATTATACCTACCTACACATACACTGGCTTCAATTTGTTTTCCGAACGAACCTCGGATGCTAGTTAGCGTTTCTTAGCATTGAATATTAGGTGATCGTCGTCGACGTTCGTGTGTCTTTCAAATTCGGGGAAATGCGGCCTCGCGATTAAACCGCTGCTGCTACATTATACTCTCAGAGCTATCGATAAGAATCGAAGAAAAATACATTGACACGTAGTATGCGTCGCGTGTGCTGTATTATATTACGCCTCTCGTTTAGTGAGAATTATTATTCGGAACAACAGGAAAACCGCAAGTTTTTAACTCGGCTGGTGTCGCTGCATCATCATCCGTCATTCGGGGCGCCGCTGGACACATGTGCCCGTAACTCGATTCTTTTGATTCATGGCTTTTCTTCGGAATCTCGGGAAATCAATTCGGTTGACAGGTGTCCATTTAATAAGTAAAATCGGAAGTATTCGTAAAAATACGAGCTCTGGTAATCGTTGTGTGTCATAGCAATTAAATCTAAACACGAGACATATTAAATGCCGCGTCTATCGATAAAACAAAAACAAAAGAAGTTTTGAAATGTTTTTTTCGTGCCTTCAATATTGAAGTTCGGAAACTTCCATAATAGTAATCAGACAAATCATTTGAAACGTGAGACCAGACACGTGACGATCTTCAATTATTTCGAACTTTCATCACCATGAGAGACAAATGATGGATTGTTTTAAAACTCTGTAACATTCTTCAAATCCGTAATGATCAATTATCAATTATAATGTTTTATGCATAAATATTTTGAAAATATCTTCTCTTGCTGGTCTTTGACTGAATCAAGACTCTATATCGAACTTCTCTCTCTCTCTCTCTCTGCGCTGTCGATATCGTGAAATATCTGATATACCTGTAATTGCCGGAAATTATCATCGCATAACGGGAAATATTCAACAGATGTAGTAGTAGTAGAAAGTTACGTCACAAGGTCTACTGGCTCTTTAAGTTTTAAAGTACAGCGTATACATTTCGTGATAGAAATTTTTGGGATATAAGGATCGTTTTATATTCATTATAAAACGAGAAACGCCATAACCGTATTCGTATAATGCTCTTGCGACTCCAAATTAACGAGGCATTTAAAAAACTTTTTCTTTTCTGCGGCGACGACGACGACTACCACGATCCTTGCACAGAGGTATATCATGTACACACGCAGAACTATTGAGAGTTGGTCGCGCGCAGTCAGTCTGTCGTCTTTCTTTCTTTCTCGACGATGAGGTAATTAAATTGTGCATTTCATAACTGCGCGCGTGGAAGGTTGTCGATCTTGTGCGAAGGTCAGCTTCGTGACCCGCACGTCAAAATAACTCATTGTAAATAATCATATGTAAACAAAAATTTTCAAGTTTAATTAGATTTTATCATTGAAAACAAGTAAATATAGCTATAATTCAGCGCGGACTGACGTCGCGCGCGCGCACACTGACGCACGTACATTTAATGTGTATAATATTCGCGCGCATATGTGCATGTGCGTAGTTATTAATCGAATATATACAAATGGAAAATTTGCTCGGCGCTCGAGCTCGAGTACCTGCGCTTATGCTTCTTATGTACGTGCAGCAGCAGCAGCGGCAACGCCGGCGTAAAAGTAAAGTGAAAGTTTTGTCACTCTCCTGATAAAGCACTAATTCTTTTTCGGATTTTTGACCCTATCGAATCGCGAAAATAATTGTCATGGGGCCTGTACTCTGCTTTTTCGAGCTCGAATCGTTTCGCTCGCATTAAATATTTCAATTGTCGGTTGTGTGCGTCTTGGTCTCTAACTTGCGGCGTGCCCTGGTGCACACAGAGATTATATACGTGTGTGTAGCATGAATATATAAATGTGTGTGTATATGTATACGCATTGGCAAAAGAAATCGAGGGGCGTTGCGTCACATATACACTTATACACGCACACACACTCGCGAACACTTTGAAAAAGCCCCGAGAGCCTGTACTCCGAGTCTCTATACATATATATACACGGCTGTCTGACTGACTGGCCATGTAGTTATATGTCTTTTATACGTGTATACGTGCCTCTCTCGGCAGGCGCGAATTTAAATGGGACGCCGCCATCGCTGGAGTATACGGTTGCGCTCGTTTTTTGTGCGCATTATGTGCGCTTGTAAACGGCGACCTTTACATGCTTTGTTTGAACTTAGTTCGAGAGAATTATATCGCGCTCGATTTTCTCGAAGTTATCGAATACGTGAAAATGTGTGCGTTTTTCGGGGGGTTTTTCAACGAGCTGAGACTGTATTATTTTGATTTTTGTCTTCGTGACATTAATATATTATATCGAGCGAATATAAAGAAAAGCTAAGACTATATACTGGACAACGACCGGAAAGCTTTCGTCATCCGTAACATCGATGCACACATATTGCTAACTTGTTGACGGTTAAATCAGTCATTCGTTTCTCCATTGTATGTAGACTCGCGGCGTAACTTTTGTGTATATCGCGAATAGCGTGTAATACGGAAGTACGTGCTTTTAATTATTTAAAATATGAAAACATGAGGCCGATTTAATTGAGTTT
Organism: Trichogramma evanescens; assembly: GCA_902732785.1. Lineage (NCBI taxonomy): Eukaryota > Metazoa > Arthropoda > Insecta > Hymenoptera > Trichogrammatidae > Trichogramma > Trichogramma evanescens. Next base: position 32,596 of record CACVKI010137668.1, on the reverse strand, counting down.
TTCAAACCACGTCTCGAATGCAAGGCAAACTTTTGCCGTTTGTTTACGTATTTAACATCTTAAAAAACGAGAGCTAATATGTCGCTAAATGTTTTGAAAATTTTTAAGTAAACAAAAAGACAAATGGGTACCGAGAATTCTCGTGTTGGCTACCATGTGCAATTACTATCGTGTGTAAATAATTAAACTAATGTTTTTCGAAAACTTCGAGTAGAACGAACGTTGAACGGTTATTTATTCGTGTCCCATTCATAAAAATCTTGACATGAAAGACTTATAGGTATACATTGGACATTATACCGGGTAAACAAATTAGAGATTTTTCATAAAAATTATCAATTGCAGCGTATGAGCATACAAACACGAAACAGCTGTTGTGTTTTTTTTTAATTTACATAATGACGAGTACGTACGATTCAAGGGAATAAATGATAATATGCTAAGCATGTCAAGGATTTACTTTGGTGCGATGTTAATGGCGCTTATCATCGAGCAAATTTTGAACATTACTTAGTACATTGGTTTACAGGGTACACAGTATTGTTGTTAAATCAATTTAACATGACTCCAGAAATGCAATGTTGTCCTGAATGTCCTTAGTCATGAAATTGCTTTCTTAACCGTTTCAAAATCGATCTTGCTAATAATACAAATCGAATCGTCACAAAGCAAGTGTAATTTTCACTTTTGCACGACTGAACAACTTTTGAATACAATCCTATGAAGAAACACACGGGAGTCGCTGTATACGTTGCATATGGTTGTTCCAAATCAGGCGTAAAGCAGACACATACCCATAGGTCTTGCCAGATCTTAAAAGCGAGCTACGTCTAAGAGAGTAACGCCATCATTGTCGACCAGTGCTGTGAACTGTATATATCGCGGTGTGTGCATGTGTGTACGTAAGGAGTACGTGCGTGTTGCTGTGTTTTATGTGTGTGTGTGTGTGTTGTGTGTGTGCATGCTCGAGACGACCTTCGTATTTCGCGCGCTGAGCTCTCTCTTTTACTCATGAAATCCCCGCGCCATGCGCGCGAGTACTGCATACCTATCTCTCTTTCTCTTTCTCTCTTGTTTCTCGTATATATGGCTGCTGCAATAGTTATATATACCCGATGTAAATCGCTGTTTGCATTTTATGAACGTTATATAATGAGCCTAAACTCATTTTGAGGACGAATCAACAAAAGAAATGTACCATATTGCGAAGAAAAACCAAACGTCTTATTGCGTTTAGCTGACTTATGGTTCTAATATTTTATAACAATTACGTAAAATGTTGTAACACATAAATAAACAAACAAATCATCAAGCCTGATTGTACTCAATGTTTATTCTCTCTTTGACTCGAGTATTGTAAAAATTTCATTAAAGCATTCACTCAACTTTGCGCCAATGAATTCAGTCTGTTCAAAATCCTAATTTTAATCGAGTAAAAAATTTGGATTCTCGACGAACGAAATCATTGTTTATGTTACGGCGCGAATCTTTGCCTTTTTTTATACAATGTCGATCAAATGAATTAGTGAATGGTCGAGTGCGCGTCTGCCTGAGGAAGACAATTTTTATTGGTTTGTTGCATTCCCGCATACTGAGTGCGCATCGCAACATTCGCTTCTCTCTCTCTATATACGTATATGAACACACAAGCGAATGGATTCCGGAGCGTTTTCTTTTGCTGTGTATAAAGTGGAACGACTTACGGTACAGCATTTTCCAGTTGCCGGCCGCGCGCGCGCACACTCGGTGCCGAGCGAGTTGCTACTTTTTTTTTCTTCTTCCTCGTCTATTTTTTAGCGCGATGACGTGTATGTTTTTAGGACATAAGAGCGCAGTGTTGAAGTCCACCTTAACACGTCTTAAATTTAAACTTGAAAACGATCGGCTTCCGCATTTTTAATAATTATTTCGCGAGTTGAAAATTTTCTATGAACTGATTACGACCTATTTTGAGTAAGAATAAAGTAGCTGTTACCAAACTTTTTCCTGAACATTTGTTGATTCTTGTTGTACAAGTGTGTATTTGATTTGGGGTTCTTGGGAAGTGATGCTTTCATTCACCTTAATTATTGATTCTTATGAACTTGAAGTAATTGTAATATTAAAAAAATTAAATGAAAATCAATGAAAATGAATGTATAAGTACCATTTCAATTTTCACAATGATTAACCGTGGCTAAAATGATTATTCGATGTACGAAAACTTATCATTGTTTGTTTCTGATGGAAAACATCTCGTGGTTTGATATGACTTAATATTTCGTCATTTCTATTGAAAAATGCATGATTGCTATTTTGCACGTGTAAGATATGATGAAAAACAAATGCTCATTACGACAACATCAACAAAGCGTTACAATAAGACTTCTTAATAGCTCAATCATATTTACAGTAGTTTATTTCCAAACAATAGTTCTTTCAATTTTATCAGTTAAAGTTTCCATAATCAGTATCTTTGATTATATCTCAATAACTGGACTTGAATTCACGGTCAGATACAAATATTATTTAATTGCTACCTACTTAAAGCGGTGCTGTAGATTGCAAAGAATATAGCCAGTTTATTAATTCTTTCCAAAAAATTGAATTGATTACTTGGCCGAATCTTTTCATTCAGTTTTTTTACTAAATATTGATATGATTTTCCAAAACTTTATACATGTAGTATCTATTTGCAAAGTTTTATTCATTATTCATTTTATGCTTGCAGGTTTTGGACTAAGTTGGAAAATGCTTATTGTGTAACGGTCTTGTTCCGAGTGATGACAACACAATATCGAGATTCAAGGCTCGCAGCGTGCCCAGCAGCCGAATTGGGGCTAGGTTAAAACAGATAAAAATCGAATTGCTAGCACTAGACATAAATCAAGAAAAAACGAGAGTACTATTACAAGTGGAGTCAGGTTGTAGTGGCTCAGGAGAATATGAAGTCTTCCAGCGGCTACTATGACGACCGGAATCATATTTACAAAGCCTCTAACAAGTCCACGTAAGTTAATTTTACATAGTACTTTAATTAACCTACATCACATTATCCCTATACTTTAAAAGTAATAGATAAACACAATGCACCCGTTCAGATTTAAATTTAACTTAACATGAAGCGATCAAGTTACCTTTGTTATTTAAATTTTTCCAAATTTTCCGGGGAAAATTTGGAAAAAATTTTCTCGTTAGCATTGGTAGAGCAGGTTAATTACGAATTAAACTCTAAAAACAAAAAATTCTCTCCAGCGGGGAATCGAACCCCGGTCTCCCGCGTGACAGGCGGGGATACTGACCACTATACTACTGAAGACTTGGAATACTGAGTCGTCGATTCGAGATTTGGGAGCAATCTCGACTCCGAATTAGACCGAGCAAACGAGACTTCGTAAAAGGCGGATCAATCGATACTTTTTAAAAATTGGAGTAATCGCGCGACTCTGTCTTATTCGGAGCAATCTCGACTCTGAATTATATATAACAATTGAGACTCCGTCAAAAACGGAGCAATCGATATTTTTTAAAAATTGGAGGTATCGCGCGACTCTGTCTAATTCAGAGCAACCTCGACTCCGACTTAGACGGAGCAAACGAGACTCCAAAAAAACGGAGCAATCTTTTTTTTCGATTCGGAGTAATTGCGTGAATATGTCAAATTCGGAGCTATTACGAATCCGAAAATTTCACAACTAATAGGAATGCATTTCTTCAAGTCACACCAAAGCTCAAGAGAAAAGTTTTATTAAAAGTCTGTGGTTTCTTAAAAACTTTGTCATCCTCCTCCCCCACCCTTTACTCCATAATCGTACCATTTATGTATCGAAATCGTTGAAAAAAATCTAAAATAGTAAGCCATCAACGAATAATCAACGATGCCACCATTTATCAGTTCGTAGGATGTCTAAAGCAAAAAATCTATCCATTATCGATCATACCTTCTGCAGGTGCATTCATACATATGTATGAATAGCAAGTTGAGAAAGAGAAGGTCACGCAAATGAGAAACTTGATGATCGAAGGCCCGTCCAGGAACGCGCGTTACGCATTGATCATCAAGGATATACCATTGCAGAAAAAGTAGTACAATACAATTACTGGGAACCACACAATAATATTAAAACGTAGAGCCTACGCCAGATAACCGACGTGCTTTGAAAATCTGGTTGGTGCGCCATTTTTTGCACATGAATCGATAAATAAAATTTGAATCAGTAAAAATATTCTCGTGTTTTTCGCAGTGAGTTTTTGAGTTGGGGACTTAATTCTTTTTGTACATGATTGAATCGCACTGGTGTATTTCGTATAATATCCAGCCCGAACCGCAGTCAAGAAATTGAGATCAATTGAAAAAAAAGATCTTCAAGGCTATTTAAGAGTAATCGAAAACTAAATTGTAAATTTTTGTTTTCATTTCCGAAGTCGAGTGCATTTTTTAAATAATTATTATTTTCATCGACCATTTTTCGATATAAAAGAAGTGAGAATGTTAAGATACGTTTAACAAACCACAGATGTCAGTCAACTTTGAAAGTTTGCTTACTTGCGTATGTCTGTCTTTTCTTTTTTATTCACGAGGTTTCTCTTACGTCAAAGAAGAACGAATTTACAATTTAGGTCGTGTGGACGCCTATATAAAATTAATTCTCATCTGGCGAAACAAAAATTACTCTTTATCTATAGATTTATATTTATTTTATAAAGAAACATGCGTTACTGTGTGCGAAATCAGCCGTGCAAATTATAAATAGATTAAATATTAAACTTTGGAGTTTGATGTAATTTACATTTTTTTTATCGAGGTATAACTAAAGGACTTTTTGAAAGGTGAAAGTCAATCTCTATAGATACATGGCATACCGTTCGAGGAGAAAGAAAGGGAAAGGCTGTATAATATTGCAGGGTACAGTTACGTGTTTACGTATGATGTCTTGCTCTAAAAGTGAATGCGTATCAGCTGGATCAACTGATAAGAATTTTCAAATTTTACCATTTTTACAAGAGTTCACTCGTTCAAAGTTAGTTCTCGTGCATTCGATCAATTATCACGAACCAAATTACTTTGCAAAATAAGCTTTGGTTACCACTTATTATTTATGTTTCAAGACTCTTCATTTAATTTAAACTTTTATAACAACATTATAATATTTGACAAATTAACTATTCCACCTTGAATACTTTCAAACTAACTTGTGTATAAAATATCAGAAAATCTCAATCGTGAATAGCTTGTATTTAATGTAGATCAGATAAAATAGTAAGTTTTGAAATAGGTGCGTGAAGTTGTGAACTTCATACGAGGGTCAGTTTACGATTCAAATTTAAAGAGGGTTGCTAGTATACGAGTATGAAGTCGTTAATCGCTCTAATCTAGTATTAAATTTATCACGATATGCAAAAAGTAGAAAATTGTGACCTGAATGGCTCAAGACATCAGCTATATCCGGATTCCTGAAGTTCACTACTATAATACCAGCGATTATCAAATCACTCGACTTTTCATTAATCTGCTTTCGAGCACTACATTATCGCATCAAAATCCATACTCCTTAGAAAAACTACGCGTAAATTTATATAAATAATTACATATTATTCGTTGTCTGTATGTTTTACGAAAAAAAACACGATTAAATGATAAAATAATGATGTAAATTTGATGATTGCAATTAATTTCTTATCTGCGGTTGGCACTGAAAAACCTTTTTTGTTACCGGGAAATACAGCTACCACATGAACAAGATAAAATAATTGTACATCGAATAAGCGCTTGAGAATAGACATTGATAATATATTATTCAGTTTCGAGTAAATTTTATCGTTCCATATGTGTTACTCAAGTCTAATTGATGAAACTCGAGCCTCTCGATTGCATTTTTACAAATAATAATCAGTTATTTATCGGTTACGATATATTAAAAAAAGTGTCATCTTACACGTCCCTACCGTTTCCCATGCCGAAAGTATTACCATATTATTTGCAAAATTATTGACCATAGTGTGCACCTTGAGTATATTGCGCATACACGCTTTTGTGCGCTATTGATTTCCTGGTAGTGACAGCGGTGGTGGTGGCGCGTATACAACGCCGAGTCTTGCGTTACCCTCTATCCGGAAATGGTACAAAAGCTTACAAAAGGTCCTGGTTTACTGGAAGAAAAATCTATCTCTTTATTGGATTTTCGAACTTTTTCTCAACTTAAAATTACAACGTAACAAAATATAAACATTTTGATCTGTCAAATACATTAACGATACTCAACATACTTGCATTTTTACAAATACATTTTGTGGGTGAATAAAGAAATAAAAGTGAATGAATAAGATGATATTTTAATAAAAATTTTTCATTCGATTTATAGTTTATTCTCTTACAAGTAATCAGTACAATATCTTGCTAAAATTCAGAGAAATTTTCAACTAAAAGTATATTCTTTATAAAAAAAAGCCTTTGGTATTGCAATCTTATCAGAGTGAGATTGTTTACGCTTGGTTGAGATAATTAATCTACCTTAAGTTTACATTAATAAGTTTTAAATCGTTTCCTAAAACTTTGTAATTACAGTTATTTGCGTTTAAGCTTGCGAGATTCAATGCAAAATTTTAATTATATGCAAACAAAATGTATTAAAGTTAATTTTCGATGTGGAATTCAGATCTAAACTTCGAAATTTCAATGTTCTAGCTATTTATACAATATGTTTTTGCATGTAGCACTAAGACATCATGAATCTCGTAATATTAGTAACGCATAATAATATTGGTTTCTGTAACACATTAAATCTCCAAGTTAGTAGTAGACGGAGAAATAAGCATAATATCAGATCGTGATTATTCAATTAAACTGATCGCGGTTTATCTTTCCTCTCTTGATGCCATTGACTTAGTTATACTGGGAATGCATTGGATTATTGTATGGTAAAATATTTTCTCTTACGTGAATGATTGTATTCCTTGAAACAAATAGTTTATAAAAACAAATTATTCAGCACTTTTTTTTCAAAATTAGCACATTTTTAATCCTAGGCTTTGAATGTGATTTAAAAAGTAGAAATATAAAGATTTACTTTATTCACAGTAAAAAAATTCGTAGATTCATCAGTAACTTGAAATATCTTGGTAGCTTTCAGCAAGGCAAATTAATAAAATGTACGATAAGCCATACAAAGGTGACTTGTGAGACAAATTAGATATTTTTTGACATGTTGCAACTTACATAGAAATCACTTGATAACAAAATATCTTCGCATGTTATAGATTAATTATTTAATTTGTCAGATTTTCGTTTTCTAAGACGATCACTTAATTGAAAATTAAAGTTATTTTATTTCGAGTTATAAAATTTATTGAGTTATATCATATCAATGATTCAAATTTTAAATATCTTCCTTGCAAGTCATATTAAAGGTCGGTAATGTAGAGATTCGAAAGTACAGACTCTCGCGATATCTTGATTAAAGCACTAACTAATTTGAAGTTTTTGAAAGAATATACTTCAAAACGACGTGAACACGCTCAGTGAAGCATAACCTAACTCTTTTGATTTTTTTTCTCCTACAAAAATGTAGTCTTTTAAAATCTGTTTAACATTCTTTTGAAAGTGTCGTAACAAATGTCAAAACAAGTGTTATTTTCACATTCGACAATGATGGAAAACAGGTAAATAGAAAAAAAAAACAGTAAGAAAGCATTTCTCGTATTATTTCCAATTTGTAACTCTATCTGATTTTCGCGAACATCTATCACGTTCAAAGTTCAATAGACAAATACGATTACCCACTATTAGAGCATCGAATCGTTTCTCGACTCATCATCACTATTTATAAAATAAAAAAATAACAACAGCACTAATAAATCAGTTTAAAGAAAAAATGATAACATCGTAAATCATAATAGCAACAACAACAACAACAACAATAACAATACCAACGCAACATAATTATAATCGTCATAATTGGTTACTGTTATGAGAACGTTGGCAACTTTTTGAGATGAGTCAGTCACGGCTTATAGAGAAGAAGAAGCATGTGCACGCGAAACCTTATATAGATACGGATAGGTATATAGAAGTATGCGATGGGGGCACGCTCGGGACCCATGTATGCGGAGTACACGCTCCTCGAGCCTCATATAACGGCTACATAACGAGCTCGATACATAGACGATACACACAAGTTAACGCATCATTATAATAACGTCGTGCAGCTCTCTATACTCCGCCGGTACAAGTAGGATCTCCCCGCAATGTCGTCGGGATCTTACTTTCTCGCTATCGGATAAGCTATTCCCTGTCTTTTCTCTGCGTTATCAGCCTGTGCTCTCTGTGGCGAGCTGTCACACGCTCACAGCTGCTGTCGCTGCTTTTTCTGCTATACACCAGCAGCAGCCCACCTTGTGTGTATACATGTCTGTCTGTCTGTCTGCTCTGCTCTGCTCTCCGTGTGTGTGTATGTATACGCTTACACACATGCACCTCCGCGCGTATAGATGTAGCGTAGCAGTAGATATATCTGCGAAAAATACATATATAGGTATAGAGCGCTTATTATAATATAACACGAGAGCGAGGCGAGCGAACGCGCGGATCGCTGCTTGCCTGCCTGCCTCAGCCTGCCGAGTATAGAGAGCGGGGGAACGTTAGCTTTGTGTGTACAGCGGCAATATGGCTTCCGCCACGAAATGCTGCCTGCTACTGCTACACGGCATAGAGCAGCGCACTCCGATATAATTTTACTCCATTTTTCGTGCTCTTCGGTTGCAAAATCAGTTGGCTCAAAGGATCGATAGACAATTAAGTGGCGCACAAAGCCGCGAGTGCTCGAAAAAAGGCCATATGTTGGACTCATCGCGCAAATATCCTCGCGTAAATATATATTTTCAAGAGTTCGAGAAAAAGAAAAACAGCGCATACTACAGCCAAGAGAGACTGCGAGTGAACAATAAGTTGTGTATGCATATATAGATATAATATATATGCAGCACCGATCATCGTATCTGTTATATTGTATACGTACACACGTATACATAAATGCACATTATTATACGCAGATGAGTGAAGTGAACGGTGTTTGGCGCACGCACAGGAGACATTTATAAACAGTAGCGCACAAGGCTTCTTATGCGTATGTATTTACATGCAACTCGACACATTCGTATCAATCAAAAAACCAAAAAAAAAAAAAAACAAACAAACAACTTTCAATCGCCACTATACCTCCAACGCCATCAAAAAAATCATATCATCATCTCTCCTTTTTGTTATGCGCAGAATTATCATTATACGTTTGAGCTTGATATTTACATACATCATCATCGCATATACATATACGCGCATATAGGTTCTCTCACTATATAGGCGATCGACATTTATTAATTACGTACTCGTGCGCGCGTATACATGTGTTGGGCATTGATTATTACGCGTGTTAACGATCTTATTATTACCGTGTGCGTATAAAAGTTTTTGCGCTTTTGTATAGTTGGCGTACAGCTCGCGGAGGAAAATCGCTTACAGTGTGTCTACGTGTGTGCGAGAGAGAGTCGCGTCGATGGCGATGATTGTTATGATGCTTATACGCCGTGACGAAAATATTTAAAAGGCTGACGATATTTAGAAGTCGGTGGAACTTTAAAAAATAAAAGAAAAGAAAAAGAAGCAGAAGAAAAAAGGAGAGCGTGCGAGAGAGAGAGAGAGAGAGAGAGAGAGAGGGAGACGGAGCGAGAATAAAGAGCGCAGAGCAGCAGCAGCGAGGAATTTGCGCGAATATAAAAGGTCGAACGATCGAAATGCTCGATTTGGAGATTCGAAGAGCGAAAGAGAGCGAGCATAGTATAAGCGAGTAGCGCTTTTATAGATATATGCGTGTGCGTTATATGTATACATATACGCGCGGTAAGAGAGAGATAGAGAAGGCGCGAGCCATAGCAGCAGCGAGTGAGGCAAGAGAGTTAAAAGGTCTTGACGAAAAGAGTGCATCCGTCTCGCTTGCGCTACATATAAGCGCAATAGCCAAGCGGCCAACTCGTATACACACACATAGTATACGCGCCCCCGCCACTTTTGCTGCGGTGCACGTGTGTCACGAAGCCCCCGAGGTGGGGTTGGAGCCGCGCGCCAGAGAGAGAGAGAGGGGAGGAGGGGGGTCGTGTCGAGTCTCCGCTGACTGTCGTCTCTTGCAAGTGCTGCTCCTGCACGCTGGTGCGCGAAAACAGCAGGCAGTGCCGCCAACGCTGCTGCTTGCCTCCATCCGCCTCTGCATGCTCTCCTCGAATATATATGCCTCCGACGACGACGACGACAACGACGACTCCGATTCTTTTTTGCACGATTGTATTGGTGTGCACACATATACATATGCGCGAATCGCGACGGTAAGCGTGCTGCGCGCAAGCGCCGTAATACCGTGCAGCAGCAGCAGCACCGAACACACCGCTTCGTACTCTCGCTCCTTGAGTATAATATACGGAGTTGTATCTCTCTCTCTCACTCTCCGCTCTTCGAGTGAGTGTATATGTAAGTGTGTGCGTGCGCGTGTGTGTGTATAGGTAGGCACGCTCCGTAATATTGCTGCACTCACACAGCTGTACGTATCTGACGCACACCGATACATACACTCATACACACACACACACACACACACACACACAAGCAGCGGACTCTCGGTTCGGTATAACGTATTCGATATAACAGGCTGGCAGGCGCACAACACACAGTCGGTGATCGCGCGGCGGAGAGCTTGTTGTTCTTCTGGTGGGCCCCCGCGCGCTGAGCTATCACAATATACATCAAATACATTTTAATAAATTATAATAACATACATATAATCAGGAATAAATAAACATAATATATAGATTGACGATCCGTCGCGTCATCGTCGCCCATCGAGAGTGCATTCGTATGATATTATAACAGTGGTGCGCGTGCAAAAGTGCTCTCTACACAGCGTAGTACAGTGCAAAAGTCTGTCTGCTGCATCGCGTTGTGTTGTTGATCATATATGCTCGCGCGAAGTGGCAAAAAACCCATGCACGTACAAAATACTCTGGTGTGTGCGATCGTGTATTATTATTTTATATAAGTGTCAGTGCCGTCGTCGTCGTCGTCGTCGTGTGCGTGCCTGCCGAGGAGAGTGACTCGTCGTCGTCTTCGTAGCTAGTCGCGCACAGTCGGCTCGAGTCGTCGCGCACCAACTCGGTTGAAAAGTAGACCTTGCCTCCGCTTAGCGCTCTCCGACTTACACACACACACACACTAAGACAGATTCGCGCGTTATATACACAGCACACACGGGTAAGAGAGTGTGCGCTGCTCTCTGCGGCCGCCTGCCTTGCCTGCTTGTGTGCCTGTTGTCATATACGCCATCTGCATGCTGCTTGTTACCAGTCTCTCGAACGCACGCAGTTACTAAAAATATAATACCGTTTCAGTTGTGTTGAAGTTTCATCGAGCGCACACAACACGGTGCGTGCCCCAAGTGTCCGTGTGTACGTGGGTACGAGTATATTATTAAATATATGCGATATACTTGTGTTCGTGTGTCCAAGTGTCGCCGACTCTCGTTTACTCCTCCGCTACAACTGCTTACTGCTAGTGCTGCAGTACACGGTAGTCGAGCCGAGACGAGACAAGAGTGTTGTGCATTATACGATTATTTGTAGTGCTTTAACGACGCGTGCCTCTCGATATTTCGTGTATATATAAAATAACCTTATATATACCTACCCTCTCGAGTTGCTCTGCGTTTAGCAGTTGGGATATATAACAAGAGAGCTGCAGCCAGCATCTGCGCCGCTGCCGTTGTCCCTCCTACCACATTATTATAATATACCTGTACGCAGAAGCAGCACACGCATCTCGCGTCCGGTAGTACAGTCTCTACCCAACTGCTACTGTACATCGGCAGTCAGTGCCAGAGTGAAGTTTCGTGGTTACATACCTACATCGGTCTGTGTGTGTGTGTGCGAGAGAGCTACATATACAGCCTTTCAGTGCCTGAAGTTGTGTTTGAAAAAATTGTGCTCTCCGGTGTTGATAATCGTATAAGGTTGGAAAAACTTTCTTATACGCAGTGTTTTATTCGAGTAGTGTGCGTGTCAGGCAGCAGCAGCAACCAAGCGGCTGTTTTCTCGTGCGTGCGTATGTGTCAGTGTGTGTTGCCTAAAAGGCCTGCATGTGTATATGCGCCGCGCGCCAGTGACGTATGTACGCCTCTCGCATCGACACATCGTGCTAAATATATATCGATAGAGATTACGCCTCGATAAAATAATACGCGCACAGCGATCCGAGAGCGTTGTGTGTGCAAAGTTGAAATATAAGTACAAGAAGAAGAAGAACGAGCTGAAGAACATGAGGTAAGAAGAGCAGGAAAAAAAAAGATTCGCGTATACGTAGGGATTGTGTCGTCGTGTCGCCAACTACTACTACGAGCGAAATCGGCTCTCGAACTCTTCTCTCATCTCTCTCTACCTCGCTACGTGTAGTGCTGCAGCTGTTCAGTGGGTGTCCGTGTGCGTGAGTGTGTCATTCGTTCGTTCGTTCGGGATTCTTTACGAGCAACGCGACCGATCGTCGTCGCCCATGCACCTCAGCGAGTCAACCGCGTTGATCACCACTGCGGCACCAGCGGCAGTAGCAGCGAGGACGACGAGTAACAGTCGTCTCCTCCAAGTCGGCGAAACATGCCAGTTTCGCCCTCGCGGAGTCGCTCCGTTGATATGAAGAGGCCACGGTATGGGACAAAACAAGCACCAGCGCAAATCTTTTTCTACCTACTACTTTATATACTAAGACTACTACTACTACTGCTGCTGCTATCGACCTCATTTTATTTTTAACGCGAACTGCGATTGAGTGAGAGAGACACACATGTGTCTCTCGGATGAGAGAGAAAGACGCGTTATATATTATAGGCTGCGCTGCTCTTCTCTCGAAGCTCTCGTGTTGGCGTCTCTCAACTTTTGCGACGACGACAACGATGTGCTGCTGCTGCTCCACCATAACTACGAGTTTTATTGGTCAGCAACAGCAGCATCTTCCACTCCGTTTTGCCCGATGCACGGCATACTTTTTCTCTCTCGTTCTCGGATTAAATCCCAAGCCCGCCGGGTACGATATAAAATACGTAAACAGTCGGTAATCGCGAGACGCATCCCCGAGTAAACAGGCTACGCAGAGAGGGAACGAGAACAAAGTTCACTTCTCCAGTTCCATCGTCACCATCATCGCCATATAATCAACCCGAACCGATCGATAATTCGCGCCGATATCATCATCATCATCATCGTCGTCGTCGTGGTCGCCGAGTCCGCGAGCGAGCTGTGTTTTACAAGCCTGTTTATACGGCACGTAACGATTACCCCCTCGTGCTGCTCTGTCATGCAATGATCGCCTGTACTCGCGTCGTTTATTCGGCACTAAAACGTCAGCTGTCTTTTATACCTTAAAACTCGACATATTAGCGAGTCTAGTGCGTTGTGTATATATACACGCACGAGATATATAATAATATGTAAGCGAGAGGAAGCCTATGTAGACTTGCCTGTCGTTTTCTAAAGCTGTGCTCTCTGCTGTCGCCGTTGCTAGCGCCGCGCATTCCGAGCCCGAGCTCGCGTAGCGGCTAAAGCTCAAACTACTTTTTTACTGTTCCCCTTGGCCAATACAGGCAGCACGCGTTAAAGGTATTATTGTATGTGTAACGCGACTCTCTGCACCACCATCACCATCGCCACCATCATCTCGTCGTCGCAACCCAAGTAGCGGCAGCAGCACCTCTTATAACCATTAGCATCGCGTCGTTGTGTCGTATGTGTTAGTGTCTCTCTCTCTCCTCTCGCTTATACAAGCTCTGGATTATGTCTCGCGTTATGTGTTTTCATTGCCAGTTCTCCACTCTATTCATGATGACTTGTGAAGTTCTCATCTCGAGTCTCCCATACACGCATTATAACACACACACATTAATACAAAATCGATTAATAGATCATCAATCTGTTTCCCGTTTGGGTGCTTATGTCTCTTTTGAAGTTCTCGTATGTGTATATGACGCGAGCTTCCGCTGTGTCATTGTGTGCCCCTCTATATCGATACTTAATTATTCTTCTTCAACCAATCTACTTGCGGAGCGCACGCAGACTTTTCTTATCTGGTCGTCGTCTTCGTCGAAGGCCCGACTGTATTACGATTCACCTAACGATTCGAGAGAGATTATTGTAACGTCGCCGCGTCGTAAAAATTGAATATGGCCGTAAAAGTCGATTACGCGTTTTTTTTCTTCTTTCAATTCTGGCAATTTAATTTTGGATCATCGAGCGCGCACGATCGCCTTATAATCTATTAATAAAAAGGAGCTCCACGGGAATGGGGCAGCGACCAATCAGGCTCCTCGATGAGAGATAAAGTTCGTTAAATACTTTCACATTTTTTGAAATCTCATTAACCGAGAGCTTTGAGATAGGGTCAAAATTCGAGTCAACAATTATGATCATTTATTGCGTATTGCACTTTTTACTATAAATTCGCATGGTGGAAATAGCAGTGAAGTTGAATTGATGCCTTTTGTGCACGAAAAATCCATTCGCCGGTGGAAAGAATGATAGTCAAGTGGTACAACAGATGCTGCTGGCTTTTCTTGTTATTCGATACATGCACTCACACATCGCTCAGTGCGTCGCTTTCTCTAAACTATCTCTTACACGCACACATATATATATACCCAGCCACTTGCGGTGCGCGAGTTCGATGATCCTCAAACATACACGCCCGCTCAATAAAACATGTAAATTTTCTTCTAAGTAAACCTTTTTTGTCTTGTATTCTGATATTCGAACCTATCCGAGATAATAGGAAAATGAGCTCTGGTTTTAATCACGTTACCTTTCAATTGATTCAGTGGAAAAGTGACACGCGATCTCTAGGTGAAAATTTCTTTTTAATGGCTTATATATCCAACGCGCGCGGCCACTCATCATAATTCTTAATGTAATGGCTTACCGAGCTGCGGAGTTTTATTGCAGCCTTTCGAATTCCAAAACTTTGGGTTGACATTTCGTGTAATTAATGATCGCTAGTGAAGCACGTGTAATCTTGTTCTGTGAACGAGCTTCCAAGACCTTGTGTGTAGTCCAACAGGCGCAGTACAACACACTGCACGTCTCAGTCGAACGCATAACATGTACTAAGTCGGATCAATCGATGACAGCTTTGTAAAGGGCTCTTGTCTGCTTATACCAACGCCGAGTCTACGATTGTCAATGTCTTTTTTTTTACATTATTGTTGGTGCAATAAGTGAGTTTTGATTTTTTTATTTATTGAAGCTTGAAATATTGATGCTTATACTTGATGCTGCGACATGGTGATTAGTCAATCGGGCAGATTAACGAGCATTAATATGTAAACTTTCGTAATACACGCGCGGTTAGTTGTCAGCCGTTTCGGAAATGATTTTATTACTGTTATGAATTTTGAATTTCGTTGATTAAATAAAAGACAGCATCATTAACTCGGTTGTTAAACTATACAGACACAACAAAGTGATTTTCGGGCCTTTACGTATAAAAAATCGTATACAACCTTAAACTGAGATAAAAAGTCAGCCCCAGCGCTATGAGCTTATCGGATTCGGCTGCGTATCCGCCTTCAATTACACGAGCTCTAGGACATATCTATTTTTCCTGTTCTAGGGGAATAATACACTTGTTTAAAATGATTATAATCTAATATATTTTTACAACACTTCTTTCTATTCATATATTTATTTAATCTATGCATTAACCTAAAAATTATATGAAAACACCTGCTGATATTTGTACAGTTTCCTCATCTTGCACAATTCAATATTAATAAATGTTGATTGAAAAAACTTTTTGAATTTTTAAGCACAAAAAAAGTACGTTAATAAAATTCGAATGATAAATTGTGTATACTTTTATCAAGTATATCTCAATAAATAGTTCATAATTGTCCGATTAAAGTAATAAAATAACAATGTAACTTCTTAGATTGAATTATTAATTCTTCGAATTGCATCAATTTACTCTTTTACTTTTTTGTTGTATCAGTACAGTTACGTAAATCAGGCTTGACAATGTAGTTATTCATATTTGATTTATAGTTGAAATTTTCAATAAAATGGCTGTGTATTACTTCAATACTTCAAGACATTTCGCGCGTCGGACAATCCAAACTTTTATTTGAATGTTTCAAAAGCTACTGATTCATCGTCTCTGCTCGCCAAAGTTCTAATTACTTTGTTTCGCGAAGCATAAGTACGAATATTCGATTGAAAAAACCTTTGCGCAGTCGGAAAAATACTTGCATGACTTATGAATGAGTGGAAAATTTCTATCAAGCCTATAAAATGAATATTTTTCAGATTTAAAAGGAAATTCAAATTTTTTTTATAACCCAGCTTATGAATATTAAAATTAATGTATACTACTCAAATATTTATCAAGATAATTTTCCATTTTATTTGTGCCAAGCACGTGTAAATTAGAATGTAGCAAATGAGCAGCAGATACGTCAATCTCTCTTTTTCTTCCTCGCTCTAACATATATGCACAGAGGGTTATTTGCAGACGACGTGACCCGAAATTGTTAAACTCATTTAAGCTCGAAATTCCGTTCCATTTAATAGTAAGATAGTCCCTACCGGCTCACACTTCCTACCATATGTATTGTTATTTTTTCATTCTGTCAACATTCTAAAAAATTTTTTTCATGACAAATTCTTTTTGATAGTATTTTGAAATTATTTCGAATAACTTGAAGCACTGCTTCCTTATTAAATTACACGATGCTCTTTACGAGCGAACTTTGCTTCAACTAACTTTTACAATTTTGTCACCCTGGCTCGTAATTAAAATAATAATGTTTTTAATTGATACTGTTGAGGTGTCATTTGGTTTTTTTATTTACTTAGTTTATCTTTGAATGAACCTGTATTGCAAGCAGTTGAAACTGTAACTGTTGTTTGAGCAAATTATATGAATCCGAAGAGCCATCAAGGCTTACTGGTGTTGGAACTAACTTGCCACCATTATACGCCAAGACATCGACTTAACCTGTAGTATTGATGTAAAGCTCAAGAGAACTCTCATTCCAGTTTTTCCATTGCATATAGTTTATTTACACGTATAGCCTATAATGATAATATAGCATAAATAATTTACATATTTGTTTATTGATCATTTTTTTACTTTATTGAAATGTTCTACTACAATAAGGTGAAAAATAATCAGTAGTTTTCGATAGATTCAAATCTAGAACTTGTATTATTTATAAATCATTGCATCTTTTTAATCCGCACTCTGTCGACGAAGAGAGGCGGGGCCGCCCTTTAAAGAAAAAAAGTCCATTTCAGTTCACACAACGAGCCATTCCCTCTATTTCTTGTTCCTCGCTGCCTACTAAAGGTGCACACATAACGACTAGTATTTTTGCTACGTGACAGGCTCACACGTTTTAATGGCGGAATCGCTGTGGTAGGGTATCGCGTCGATGTGCGCCGAAATGCCGCTTCAAAGTTTTCACGTCCGATAACTAATCCTTGGCATAATATTTAAATTTTCTTTGAATCATTCGTCGTTTCCACTAGTTTTCTAAAAAAATTTGGTTTTCTCGATAAATTGTTTTTCATTCGAGAGTATTTGAATCGTGTTTTTACACTTCGAGTAGCATTGATAACTTGTTTCTTTGAAATATAACGGTATTTTATAAAAAAAAATTTTTTATTTACGTACATCTATATATCTTATATACATTGATTGTTTATCCTCAACTTTGTTTCTCGTACCACTGACATCAAACAAAAGAATTGATTGATCATCATCTCTAAAAAGTTCAATACTCTGAAGATATTTTTTTTTATGAAATGTCAACAAAACGCCTTGACGTTCCAATCTTTACTTACACACTTTATATACTTTTAAAAAAACCGAGTTGAAATAAGACTTCTTTTAAAGAATAAATTTATTGATTTTGGAAGTTAACACGTTATTCTTTCGACTTTTCGTAATTCCCCGTTTATTAATAAAATCACATGTTGCTAGTGACATTTAAAAGGAAGAAAAACGATTAAATTTGCCACCATCATCAATAATCTTTCCTCTTGACGATTCGTGAAAAATATTTTCCATTTTTTCGTGCGCAAGCTGTGTCATACGGGTGTCGTTACGTTTTTTCCCTTTTGTAAACGCATTCATGCGTTTTATTGATAATAGCTCTGTGGCCATCGACAACTGTATAACTATGATGCATCAAGGACGACAAAAAAGTATATGCATAAGCACACAAATACATATTCGAGCGCGCTCGTGAAGTCAGTTTCAACTTAACAAGCTTTACCATTGACAATAAAACAAAACAATGGGACTGGGTTAACAGCGGTTGAAGTAGAAGCACTAATTAAAAGTAAATGTTATGAAAAATAATAAACGGTGCTGTTAGACCCACGCGCGTATTTTAAAACGAAACTCGCAGTTGATCGCTTAAACGGAGCTTTTTTGGCAACACTCGCTCACTCGGTACTTGCCTGCAAATCGTAATGCTATTAAATTAATGACACGACGTAAATGAAACTACGCGCTTTAATCTGAAAAATATTGTGAAAATTCTTTCTTTTTTACGAGCTAGTATACGCGACATTAGTTTGTTTTGTTTGCGCGTCAAATATTTCGCATACGCGCGCATTATACAGATCAAACCTTCGGATTAATCGTCGCAAAGCGTTGGTGCGAGTCGCTCTGTTTGTAGTAGTGACAACAAGCAGAGCAAAATTAACGAACACAATAATTGTTCCGATAGACGGATGTCTGTCAGACACATTAGACAAGGTTAAATTCTATTACGCAACTCTGCTCGAGCCTATTACAATAAACACTCTGACTTTTTCATAAAAAAAAAAAAAATTATTGAATTCAAAGAAATTAGTCGAGAGTGAAAAAATGATCACATTTTTGTTTGAAAAAAAGGTATCAATTTGAATAATGAAATTCATAACGTTTCAAGTTAAAAACTTGAGATACTGACTTATTGTTTATATTGTTATAAGGCGATTCGTCGAAGAAAAAAATGCAACAAGTTGCGCGTAAAGTTATACAAAGTGAAAAAAAAAATCTCGTCCAAGTTATAATACGTCCGAAGAGACGCGCGCGCATGTGTTTAGCAATGCTGCTCGCCCAAAGTAATAAAAGAGCACAGGAATCGTGTAATAACTCGATATTTCATGCGAAATCGCATGGAATGCGTCGGCCTGTAATCATCGCCCGTGTAGTTTGCTGCTGCTGCTGCGCGAATAAATTGTATGTGTGCATAGATGAGCAATTTTCCTTTTTTCTCTCTCTCTCTGTTGTAGCAGAAGCTGACGATACCTTTTACTGTTTACGTGCAGAAATGAAAGTTCCTGTGCAATTAGACCGGCCGCCTATACATATGCACTCGATCTAGATCTATTTTTCGAAACGGAAAAACTTTTTCATCGCCATCTCGTTCTCGTGTGTGTGTAAATAAACGAGGTATTTTTTTTTTGCTCTCGCTCGTTCGTTCGGTTATTCGCACATAGTTTTCGGTAGTTTAAACGCGATTGTTTTACGTCTTCGAAAAAAAAAATGCTAATAATCGCGCGCGCGCCTTGCGAAACGCGAAAAGGAGCAATTTTAAGAAACGACGACGACATAGCGGCGCATCGCGGGCTCGAACTCCTCGCGCGCCAACACCACCCCTCTTTCTCTCTCTCTCTGTCGAATGTGTATACTATTACTAAACTACATACACGTCGTCGTCCGTGCAAATGCCCTTCGGCGCGGCCTCGCGAGGGCGACGTACTCTCTCTGGCTCTCTCTCCTTGTCGAGTAAAGTGCATAAAGGACAGAGAGATAGAAAATACACTTCTACGAAGAAGTGGAAGAAGACGAAGAAGAAGAAGAAGATCTAGCAACGCCGCACGCGGCGCGCGCGCCCAGTACTTTTTTTCCTTCTCCTCGTGCTCCTTCTTGCCTTCCCCACCTTCCTCCTCCTCCTCCACCGCCTTATCCCTTCTTCGCCCGTAACGGGTTTTCACTCTTTCACGTGCTTGGCATAATTGTGTGTGCTCTTTCTCTCTCTCTCTTTTCCCATCTCTCTCGTCCGTAAGAGCAGTGGTTTGTTCAGGCAAGGATTATATTTTAAAGATATATTTATAAACCGGCGCGCGTGTCTGTGTCTGTCTGTGTGCGTGTGTGTGTGTGCGCATCTATGAGCAAGTGTCATCTTCTTTTGTCATCTATGAGCGCACACATTAATAACCGCCGCTGACGACATTTCTTTTGCGTAATGGCTCGTGCAAGCGCGCGAGCATAGCAGTGGTAGTAGTAGTAGTAATGTAGTGGGCGAAGAAACTGAATACCCATGTCTTACGGCGTGTATATACTTTTCAAAGAACGCATTGTTATATCTCTGCTGTATTTCTGAACGAGTTAATGAAATTGTGACGATACACGAGAGTCTCGAGTGACGTTATAGAGAGCGCCGAGCGCAAGTGATGATTAATTATTTATGAGGTGCGAGATGCGTTTGCATATCATACATATCTCGCGCGACACCCTCTCTCTCCTGCGCACTGCCCTGGAATCCTGCCACATGAGTTTCAAAAGTTCGCTGATAAACTCGTCTCCCTTTTCTTTACATTACATAAAAAAACACATAAAAATATAAAACCAATGCATCGAATGAAAATGTCTCAGAATTCATGAGGTAATGTAAATTTTTTTCTGTTTTTGTCTCCGTTTAGCGTTGAGAGAGCTGCCCAACGTGAACGCGAGAGGCAAGCACGTGCAGCTATGTCGCATCAACACATCGACCACTCACGTAGTCGCTCAGCCAATATCCATCACAGCTCGCCCAGGAATGAGGAGGACTGTGACAATTCCTTGTTCGGCGCCCCAGTTCGGGTAAATATTATTCAACCCCAAGCGATGATATATGCATGTGATTGAATCTTAAATGGGAAAATCGTATGATGTTTAATACGTTTGTAAGAAAATGTATTTGAAAAAACCAGAAAATCGAGTCGAAACGTTGAAACATACGAATTTCACATGAGATGATCGAAAAGTATTTCTTTTTTTTTGTTTTTAATAAAAATTTGCAATATTCCACCGACGTATGATACTCAAAATGGCCTTTTGATCTCGTATTCGCAGGTCAATCCAGAGTTTCAGGACCGCCTAACGCAACAGATACAATCCAAATTGGGTAATCATTCTCTAGTGAAGCACCTGCTTACCGATAGCGGCAAGGGCCTCATAGGAATAGACGGCGGGCAAGCGAATCGAGGCGGACTCTCGAAGAGCTCCGCAGTGCAGCCTGGCGGCGCGTTGAATCCCAACGAGTTCAAAAAGCCGGGAGGTCCGCGGCCACCCTCGTCGTCTTCCGGCCAGGCGCCACCATCGAGCAGGTCAAGCAGCAGCAGCGCTCACAAGTCCGGATACCCTCCTCCCTCGTCGAGGCTAGGGGGAAATTTTCCCTCTCAGCAGCAGCAGCAACAGCAGCAGCAACAATCGTCACAGAAACCCACGAGTCACAGTAGCGATCACAATAAATTTGCGCCGAGTAGTAGAGGGAGTCACGCATTTAATGCTCCGAACTATGACAATGCCCAGAATTCGAGTTCGAGCTCAAGTTCGTCGAATCGTATGCGCGAAGTGAACCCACAGAAGTCGTCGTCGAAGAGCTACTCGGATATGGTAAGTTTTTTACTAAACTTAAGTAAAGTTAAGACTAAAAGTTCATAAAAGTAATCATGAGTGTCAATCTCGGTGTGAGGCGAAACAAAATTCGTTCGAATTTTATTCGAAAAATTAAGCACGAACACTCGAGCTTCTCTTTTATCACATAAGCAGTATGTGGATTTTCCATAATTGTTTGTTTGTTTCTTTAGTTGTTATCGAAAAGTTACGCAGTGTTTCTTTTGTGGATTTACATGAATGACTTCACACTTTTATCTACTTTTGGTTTAAACTCAACAGCTCTGCTTGAGTTTTGTTAATTTAGATAGAACCAGCTATAATTAATTTTTACATTGTTTTTTTAACTACAGTCCCGGTATCAAATGCCAGTGAAACAAGAAAATCCAATTAGCCACGAACAAATCAAGCATGTAAGTTTTTTATTACTTTAGACTTTATTTATTTTGAAAAAGAGTCGAAAAATATCAATCGATTTGTCAAAAAAGATTTTTCAAATACCAAAATTCATCAAAACGTAACTTCACTTAATTCGTTACGATATTTTGGTATAATTTTGGAACTAGGTGTAACAATTATTCCTTGAAATCAAAATTACCCTTTAAAAAATGGCCCCATTATACTTGAACAATCACTCATGAATCACATATTAGATAATTGAATTTCCAATTTTTAGGAACCAAATAAGTTGGCTGCTTTACACGTAAATAAGCTGCCCAACTTAACCGCAGACGAGTCCAAAAACACAATTTTGGAGTTTCTCAACCAATGCCCAACAGCACCTGCACCTGTTGACACCATTCATCTACCTCGTGAGTCTCATTACTTCTTCTTTTTGTTCATTGAACTACAAAAAGAGCATGCTAAATATTATTACCGTCGTGGAATTTCCGTACAGCGGCAACGAAAAATGCATTACTTTTCGATCTTCTGGCTAGTTAAAAGCCTAAGTCATGACTTATGCGGCGCTCATATACTACCGCGATTTTTTTTTATCCGCACAATACGCGTATACATCTATATATTTATGTACATAAATCCAGAATGAGTCTGAGGATGTTTATTCTCAGTGCTTCCTCCTTTGTTCTGCTCTCTTGTAGAAAAAGATATTTTCTCACCCGCGCGCGCTCTTTCGTACCGAAGCTTTTTTATACGAGCTCTCTGGACTCGTAGAAATGCTCTCTTTCTCTCTCTCTCTCTCTCTCTCACCCGCCTTTAAAAATAGATGGTATAGCAACGGCGCGCGGCATTTGCGCCTCTCTTTCTCTGTATCATGAACTTCTCGGCAGCACCACACAGCACCACTGTGCCTAGTTTTCTCATAATTCAGCGGCCGATACCGACTCTCTGCCCGACAATAATCGCTCGATACTATTTAATCTCATGACTCGATAGAAATATAACGTCGTACACGCTGTTGTGTGTTTTCCTATACGATCGAACGAAAAAAAAAAAAAGACGAAGAATAAAAAGAGAAGAATCCTAGGAGTGCTCTTGGCGTAGAATTCGACTCTCAAGGTGGCAATACCTTGACACACACCCTCGCGTGACCCATATTTCGTCTCTAATACGGTCGAGACTAGCGCACACGTGTATACACTGCGGTTCGGACTATATACTTACTTGCTACGCGATTTAGTATAGCGATGCAAAGTATAAAAATTTGTCTCGAAAAGCTTCTATTACACCACTCGCAGCCATTATTCGACATTCGTAATTCTTGTAACGCGTTGCAAGAATCGAATTTTCATGACTCGTGCCTCGAACAATCGGTTATTACGTCGCGATTTGAATACGTTTTTGAAGCTATTATAACCGCTGGCTTCGATTTCATCACTCCTTGCATGCCAATCGATCGATCTCTCTGCCTCCTTTTCACAACGTTATCGAAGTTTTTTCAATCGGATAATATAGATATGGATCTTGGAAGCTCTCTTCGTACATCACGTGCATTTGGGCAAATAAATTTTCCCTAAAAGTCCTTTTTCCGAAGCTCGCGAGCCGCTTGTTCATTAAAACTTCATTACCGGGTAAGAAAATTCGTATTTTAATTGGTGCTCGAGTGAAAGTATCCGAGCCGTCACGCCAGACGAAAACTCCTCTTTGTCTTGTGTACTACACTTCTTTTTCTTTTTTTCTTTCTTTCTTTATTTTTTTTTTATCGTCTACATGGCGCAGTCTTAGTTCCTTGGCACCACCCCTAAATATCCTTTTCTACTAACTTCCTAATTATTCCTGCTGCGAGAGCTGTGTGTGCTGCTGCTGCTGCTGCCGAATAGCGAGTCAGAGCGGCGCCTTGTATACGTAGATATATACACGCGACTTTTATTGTCTTTGTTTTTTTTTCGGCCCCCTTTTAACCCTAGAGAGTAGAGTCGTATATAGTGCGCTGCGTTTCTGATGCTGCTTGCACGGTGTGTTGCAGCTCGTCGTCCTGTTTTATATAGACGCGAGCGCGCGCGTTTACACGGGTATTTTTTTCCTCCGCTCTTTTTCTCCTCTTTTTTTTCAGTTTTCGCTGCTTATACCGAGAGAGAGATAGAGACTACAATCGCACGTAGAGTAGGTAGTAGCGTTTCTCATCTTCATCTTCGTTCCTTTACTTCTCCCTGGATGTCATATTTCGCTTCAAAAAGAATCTCTACCGCTCTCATCTTTCTCTTTTCTCTCTTCTATCTTTTTTTTTCGCGAGTGAACTTTTTCCACGTCCACGCTGCGCTTCACGACTATACGTAGTAGTAGTAGAGAGACGGCACGAAGGATTTCGAGTTTTTTTTATCATTTCTCTTTCGCGCGCGCGCACGAGAGTGCATGTGTTCCTGCATTGAGGTTGAATAATTTTTTTTTCCTCACTCTCTCTCATGCGAGTATAATCTTGCACTCGCGCGCATCATGGGGTAAATCTTTGAATATTGTCGTCCTGGACTCTCGACATTCGTATAACTACGACGAGTGCAACGTGAGATTTTTTTGTCGACTCAATTGGGGAGACAGAGAATTCAACAAACGCGGCTCATTGTGCAAGTCAAAAAGGTTCATCGTATCATGTTATTTCGCTCGTGTATACGTGTATAGCGAAAACCGGTTCGGTTTCAACACCGTACATACAACAGAAGGTCAATTAATAACAGCGTAAAAGTAGCAGGTATAATATCGTTATTAAATTAATTGAAAATGATTCGAAGTGTACAAGCAAGAAGAAAAGGCCGAACCGTTAGAAAAATGAGCGAGCCGAGCAGCAACGTCGTTGTGTTGTTTGCGGCTTTGGCTGTGTGCATCGTAGCAGTAGTAGTAGTAGTAGTAGCAGTGGTATATAGTCGTCCTCGTGGTGCAAAGAAAAGAACGCGTTGCGTCGCTCGCGAGTTAGAGAGAGATATAGGCAGATATAGAGAGAGAAAAAGAGAGCCGAGAATTGGCGTTTGCTGCTGCTGCTGCACGCGGGCCAGGGCAGGCATGCGCGCGCCAAAGAGCAAGATAGACAGTGTATCGCAGGTTGCTATAGCAACGCGCTTATGTATAGGTATACAAATGCGCGTGTATTCCTCCGCGACTGCCATGCCACAGCAGCCGGGGCTACACACAGACACAGGCCACATACACAACGTCATCCAATCCCAAGCAAAAGTCAGAGCAGCAGCATAGCATACACACACACACACACACACACACACACACACACACACACTCGGAGAGCATAGTAATAGCGAGGCGCAACGCAGCAGACGCTCGATTGCCTCCCCCTCTTCTCTTTTTCCTCCCATTGATATATACTGCTGCTGCTGCTGTATGCCTTTGTGTATGCGCTGCATCCTATATAGGAGTACATACATGCACACATTGCACACACATCGTCATAGTCGTCGTCGGCCGACGCACACGTATATATATATATATTGCACATGGTATAGAGATGTATGTGTGCGTTGGTATATATATACGAAGAGACGACGCGCCGCGTCCGTAATCCGCGTGTATATTTGTAAGCGAATGAGAGAGAGAGAGAGAGACGCCACCGTGACGGAATCGAACCGGTGAGCCTATTTTGCGATAATCCTGTTGTACGTTTTTTTCTCTCTCTCTCTATCTATCTGTCTCGCGAGCGAGCACGGCTCTATATATCTCTCTCTCTCTCTCGCGTACACGAGCAGCGTGCTCCAATCTCCATATAGATATATAATACGTATCGAGGCAAATTGAAATGTGTCACAATTCGTAGTAGTAGTGCTGCTGCTTCTTTCAACATTATCAGAGAGAGAGCCCCGCAACCTATAGTCGCTCGCGATTCGAGTCACCGCGATGCACTTGCAGCAGCTGTCCCGATAGCAGTGGTAGTACAGTGGCACCTCCACTTCGACTAAACCAGCTTTCAAATCGACTCGCGCGCGAAAAAAAAAGACAGAAAAATGTAGCGATAAATAGCGAATACATATAGTTTTTTTGGAGCGCGTGCGGATTCGAGCTGCCCGTGAATGAGGTCAAATTTTTAAAAAGCATAAAAAGGCCTCCGATTCCACAATCGTTGTAGTGTGTTATATACGTAAATACACATATCAACGATATTATACTTCATACTACTACACTATGTCTGTCGTCGTCGTCGTCGTCCGAGCGCGTCGAGTTATTTATCTATAGCTGATTTAAAGTACCGCGCGCGCGCACGCTTACACTGTGTGCTGTGCAGAGGCGACACACTATTATAATTACTACTACATTATACATGCTATGTAGGTATATGTAAGAGCTTGGTGCCGTGACGGAGCAGTAGTAGTAGTAGTAGTAGTAGTAGTGGTAGTCGTCGAGTTCGGCAACGATCAGCAGTGGCAGAGCAGCAGCGTAAACGTTGCGTAATGGCCGCCTTTTTTTTTGCTTTTTTTTTTCTTCTTTTTGGGGACGAGCTCGTTTCGGCTGTGTTTTTAAATGGCCTTATTACGACTTTCTCGATGATCGCGCGCGCGGAGCGTTGCGCGTTGCGAGCGGAAGAACTATGACTCGTGTGCGCCATGTATGTATCCGATAGAAGTTACCACCCCCTCCTTTTTAAACTTCAATCGCGCGTTGTATATGTAATTATAAATATTCCCAGGTGGTCGCTGCTATACTCCCGCCGATAGCCGATTTCTGGCCTGGGCATCGACGTTGATTTTCCTTATCTCGCTCTCGTATGTATTACTATAATGGGTGTTAGCCCGGATGTGCGTCTGTCCGCGCGATGTTGTCTTTGAAGACAAAAATGCTTATATTATGTATGGTTAAACGAGAGAACCCGGCGATTGAAAATTTTCTGGAGCCGAGGCAGTAAAAGCAGCAAAAGAGCAACAACGTGGCGCTATATACTTTACGCCATTATATATAACATATATACCGACGCTATCGAGTGAATCTCTAATAATAGCCAAGCTTGCGTGCGCGTCTCTCTCTTACTCTTATACGTGTTATATAGCGTGTAAGTGTGCATGTGTTAGTGGTCGCTATATGCATGTTTGCGAAAGCGGAGTGTTGGTGTCACCTCGTTATTGCCTCCGCTAATACACACACACAGACAAAGACACAGACACAGAGCAGCAAAAAGTCGCCACAGAGCTGCTGCTCCGAGCTGCCCGAGAAGAACTGCGCAATTTTTTTTCCCTTGCTTCATTCGAAATCGACATTCGTCCTTGCAATAAACACACGTCTTACATACAGCACATATATTTAGATCGCATGCGTATGTACTGTATATAGACGATCATAATGATGATGATGAAGGGCATGTGTATACGAGTGAGCTTTCGCGATAACGATCCGCGCGCGATGCGGATCAAATTCGATGCCGCACTACGGCGATTAGTGTATTCTTAATAGCCCCGAAGATGTTCGCGACTCGTTCAACAAAGCACCGTCGTCGAGTCTCTCGCTTATCTATTCACGCGTGTAGCAATGTGTCTGTGTACAATACGAAGAGAAAAAAAAAATGGGACACAATGAATAAGTTGACGCGATCACAAATCTAGCGATTAGCCGCGCGGCTAGAAGGCTAATTAGAAAAATGCGAGAAACTCGCGAGAGAGAGAGAGAGGCTTAGAGCTCTGTGTGCACGTATATAAATATACGACGACGGTGAAGCAGCAGAGGCGGGGGTGCTGCTGCGCGCAGCACACGCTTATCAACGCGCGTAATTCTCTCTCTCTCGCTCTTTTGTCAAGGCCGTCGTATACGCGGCTAGTGTTATATAGAGCCGCATGTATATATACATATACGTATGTAAGTGCGTCGTCGTCGCTGTGTTGCCTGTTTTTTTAAAGCTTTTGGAGGAGACGCACTGGCGCGTCGTCGTCGACGTCGACGTCTTATTATTATGATTATGCGTGTATCTGAAGTGTGCGAGAGGATCGATCGGTCATCTGCGGGTCGTTTATAATAACAATGTAATCTCGCTCGGGCTAGAAAACGACGACGCATATTATAACAATGGGCCGCGAGACGAGTATAGTAGTATAGTAGCAACGACGCGTGCCTCCGTGCATGTGCGGCCAGCACACAGAAGGATAAAACATTGAATGTTTGCAACAATGAACGCGATACTTTTAATAACGGCTCTTTTTTCAGCTCTCTCTCTCTCTTTTCTCTCTCTTTTATTTTAGCGAAACTCGACAGAGAGAGAGAGAGAGAGAGAGAGAGAGAGAGAGAGCTAGAACAATTAATTAACTGCACACGTGCTGTGTGCACACGTACCGTAGTATATGCAAGCTTGCGCCCGTCCGCCCGCGCGGAAGTTGAACTTCGCGCGTGCTCCTGCAGTCTGTGTGTATTAAATACACGCGCGATTCGCGGACCTGCACCACAGCACACACACAGACAGACATTCGTATAATATGCGCGATGAACACGCGCGACCTTCGATTTCACTATGCTGCTGCGTGCGAAATTATAATACCTGTACCTTTACCCGTGCGCGCGTGTGTTATAGTTGAAAATCGGAGCGATTTTTTTCTCTCTTTTTTTTTTATACATACATCGACCGCTAATCTAATAAAGATAACTGGGTTAGCAGCGGCAGTCGTGTGGCTGGCCTGGCGCCGCGCTATACATATTCGTCGAGTCGTTGGCATTTGACGAGAGAGAGAGAGAGAGAAAAAAAACCGACAGACACACACACACACACACATCGGAAACAAAAACAAAAGCCCGTCGTCGTTATATTATTTGCATCGGCCACACTACATCGGCCATTTGACACTGGGATCGCGAGTAAATCTGCAGTAGCCTCGATTATTATGTATACAACACAACACACAGCAGTCCGAGGCGCGGTACATCATACATATATATATAAAAGGCAAACCATAATAGGCGATCGGCGCGCATTATAATACGTAGATACGTAGCCGCAGCCCGATCGTTTTCAGCCTAGGCTCTCGAAGCTCAGCAGCTCAGCTCGGAGCTCTCTGCTACTCGGTGTAGTATTATATAGCGTAGGTATTCGTATACGTGTGTAAGTAACGGTACAACAACTATGCCACGAGCTTACGTCAATCGTATTATGCTGTAGGTATGTACGTTTGTGTACACATACACATTTCTTTCTCCGTGTGCGAGTTTATTACCGTTAAAAAAAGTCATCGCAATTGCCTGCCTAGCAAAACTCGTACGCAGAAACGGTGCGCGGTCTCACTCTTATGGAGAGCAGAGCAGGGCCGGAAAGAAGAAGAAGAAGAAAGAAGGAAGGAGAAAAAAATTGCTCGACTCGTTTTCAGGATTTTGTATAGCACGCAACTCGCGAGCGAGATAAATTCGTCGTTCGTATTTATATATATAAATGCGCAGTTATTTACGTCGCGGAGCTTAATACAGAAGCTGAGTGAGAGAGAGAGAGAGAGGCCGATCGCAATCCTTTTTACGAGCGATTAGGTACACACGGGTTCGATCGCGATCGACTCTCGAACGCGATCGTCATCGGTATATACAAGAAACACAGAAGTTGGAAATCGTTCAAGTAGTCCGAGTCAAGATGGGTAGTAAGAGATAAGCAGCGACTCTTCCTTCGCACAACACACGTCGTGCATAATAAAATATACGGCCAAACGTACAGTCGACATATGTCGGTTGCGCACTGACAAATAGATTGGCCTCGCGTGAGAAGTAGCTTACACACTATATACGCGAGCAGTAAAGTATATCAGAAACTTGATACGTCCCCCGTGAGTATTATAATAATATATACATCGTTATCTGGGATGACAATGCTTAAATGGATCGGTACGTCTGTGTATGTGTTAGTGCGCCTATTATATGTAACAGAGGCACGCGCGCGAGTCGGAGCGAAAGTTTGCCGCTGTCGAGCGAATTCAATTGGCTAGTCGCGTCGATTATATAGTAACCATTTCAACCGAGTGTGCACAAGTGTACGTGTGTACAGGACCGCGAAAGGGTGTCTACGTGCGCAGTCGCAGGGCTCACGGAATTGCACTGCTCGCGATCGCTCGTCGATCGGATAAGCGCAGCGCGGCGACACTATAGCTCTGCGGGGCCGCCGCCGGGGACACCCGCTTATCGGATTTTTCGCGCTTTGCCACCAGATCGTTGGAGCCTAACTCGCGAGCGTTATTGCTATACGAGTTTCGTAAAGTGCTTGTATCATATATATATAATAATGCTTTTTCATGGCGCTGCTCCGCTCGAGAGAGCGAAGAAGGCAGCGAGTCGCGGGCTTACAGCTCGCGATCGCGCGAGCCTATGGCATCGAGCTGCCACCGCCACCGCCACCGCCGCCGCGGTGTGCTGGAGAAGAGAAAGCGAGAACGCGCCGTGTGCTGCTCGCTTGTCCTAGATTTCAGCGGCAACAGCAACAGCAAAACGTATATATACATCGTGTGCAAGGCAGCGTATACAGCGCACATACATACAGAGAGAGACTTAGCCTGCGAGGCAGCCTTAACACCGCGCACACGACGTTTCCCTCTGCGCCGCCGCCGCCGAGACAGTGAAAGGATTTTCCATTTTTTGCGCCTCGGCTGCTCGCGCTTGTGTATATTATATATATACTCGTGCGGGGCAGCTACTCCGCGAGCGAATCGCGCGATCGTTATTGCTCTCTCGAGCAATAGCGAGACCCACGATTTTATTGTTGCGCGAGCTCCAGCTAGAGCTCTATATAAAGCCAAGTGGTAACATTATAAAAGCTTGATACTCGACGATCGGCGATATTATCCTTAAAACATCGCTTCCTCCCGATAGAGTGTGAGCGAGAGCGAGTCGCTGAGCTGCTGCTTTATGCGCGAGCTCGGCTGAGCTGCGAGAGGTCAGTGCCGATCGCCTTGTGTATATAGTAGTGCCACGCTACACGATGGCCAAATCGAATGCTAATTCCGCTTGCAGATTTATGTAATCGAGTCGCGGAGTTATAGTCGCGCAACGATACGTGCGATAACGACGGCGACGACGACGACGACGACGACGTCGACGTGTATTATGTATCTACTCTGCTGCGCGCAGACCAGCAGCAGCAGCAGCAGCACATATATAATATCAGCATGTAAATATATAATGTACTGGGCAGGAAACTGCACTACTACTCCGCGGTAATAATAATAATAATACGTGCAACGCACTGCTGCTACTCTTGGTGCGTGTGCAGTGTGTGCGTGCGTCGAGAGTCGCCGAGGAGTAGCTGCTGTTTGTGTGTATATTATATACGTTCGCAAACGACGACGACGACGACCAACGAGCTTTAAAAGAGCGAATACGAACGAAACGTACGTATACGAGAGAGTCTCTTGGGCTCGCGTAGAAAGATTGACAGAGAGAAAGACAAGAATGCGCTGGAGAGTAAATATAGACGAAGATTAATTTAGTACTGACGCCATGCCGATCCACACACACAGAGAGACTCTTTTTATGCACTCTCGGTCGGACTCGGTGCACAGAGTGCAGTGTCTCAATATAAGGCTCGCGCGCGCGACGCAACTTTGCGAACAGAGAGAGAGAGAGAGAGAGCGACATAATGCATGCGACGCTGCCGGATCATCGCCGTGTGCGAGCACACAGCTCGAAAACAATCGCATATATAATTACTTCGCTGCTGCTGCGCCGTTTAATCTTTTCTGCGCCGCCGACTACGACGACGACTACGAGCTACGACGATCGTCCTTTGATGTTACACGTGTATGCGTGTACCGCTGCCTGCTTATCGCGTATACATATAGCTCGGCTTATAGTGCTACGCGCGGTGTGATACACACCAATAATACTCTGCACTCCGCGCGCGACGTCCGATAAGAGAGGAGCGAGAGCTGCTGCACTTGGGTAGCTGTTGTCGTCGTAGTCGGCGTCGGCGTGAGTCATGTAATACGTATACAAAATAATATATATATACGAAACGGAGTATAGGAGCGCTTTTACAAAACGAGGGGGGTAGAGGATCGCGCGCTGCCTGACTACCGAGAGCCAGCCGTGTGTCAAGCGGCTGATAACGCCATTAGTGCTTTCACAGTGGGCATTTACGTACGTGTTATAACACAGCTACACTAAAGAATTTTGAATTCAAGAATATTATCACATTAGAAGATATTCAGATATATTTTTATATACGCGAACATTTCAAAATGTTATCATAATCGGGAATACTCGAGAATTTTGTTAATACCGTGAATAATAGAAAATATGTTTATATAAACGTCAAAATTTTTATGATCGAGTATATACGCAAAAATCGAAAATATTTTGATATTTAAGTATAACACGATGCATAACACAACCACTTGAAAGCACTTTGAACTCAAAAATATTTCCATATTAGAAAATATTTTGATGTATGTTTATTATCAGAAATTTTTTCATACCCGCGTTTATTCGAAAAAATGTTTGAAAACAAAAATATGTTTATACTTGAGTATATGAGCTAAAAGCGAGGATATT